>BJCM01067215.1:0-14432 GCA_018326385.1 Flaveria bidentis | reverse complement strand
TATCCGCTGCGTTTTCATGTTTAAAAATGGTTAAACAACTTTGATTTTGGTCTATCAAACCCATCACCTGTTGTTGGCTCTAAGTGGGTTTTTAGGACCAAATTTCATTCGGATGTGTCCCTTGACCGCTACAAAGCTAGGCTTGTGGCATAATGCTTTAGCCAAACTCCTAGTTTCGACTACTCCCACACGTTTAGTCTGGTAGTCAAAGCATCATCTGTTCATGTAATTCTCTCTCTAGCAGTTTTGAATGATTGGAAGTTGCATCAACTTGATGTCAACAATGCCTTCTTACATGGGCACCTTGATGAATGTGTGTATATGTAGTAACCATCGGGTTTCCTTAACTCGAAATTTACAAATCATGTTTGTAAGCTACATAAAGCCCTTTACGCGGCAATGCCACGGGGAAGTGAAAGGTGGCATGAAAGTAGAATCAGATTCTCCGAAGCTGACTGGCTCAAATTCATGTCATGCTTTAAGACTGCTTGAAAGCTAACCCTGCCTTCCTCTTGCTTGATTGACTTTCAGAAAAAGAATTCCAAGATCCACGAAAGCCCTTGCTTGCTACCACTTTACCCTACCTTCCAATCGTACTTCTAGCGAGGAAGGCCTTCTAGCAAAGAAGTTAGAGGGCTAGGTACAACAAATGAATGATATCTCTCATTACAAAAATTTAAATAATTTAAAGATTGTTGATCAGAGTAACCGAGAGACTGAAAATAATTAGATAAACCTCTTAACTC
Source organism: Flaveria bidentis (assembly GCA_018326385.1). Lineage (NCBI taxonomy): Eukaryota > Viridiplantae > Streptophyta > Magnoliopsida > Asterales > Asteraceae > Flaveria > Flaveria bidentis. The sequence goes on along the minus strand of BJCM01067215.1, from coordinate 13,686 downwards.
ATATTGATACATAGATTCAAGATTCCCGGAAAGTAATTCTGGGGGTGAATCCGTCTCTAGAAAGTACGCAACTGGCCTTTAATTGTTTCAAGCTACAGGCCCTTCTCATAAGATGTTGTAACGACGAGCCTTATTCGACGAAGCTTAAATGAAATCAGACATCAAGAGCTAAAAAGGGGGCCAACAAGCCTCTTTGAAGCTAATTCCTTAGAAGCTACATGACATAGAAGCAGGCCAACAAGTGGGCAGGGTCCCTTCGGAAGATGAAGCCAATCCAGATTCCAAAAACACACAAGCTACGACTTTCTTTTTCGGACCCTCACAAACTATGGTTACAGCTCCAGAGACCGAGTCGATCCTAGCTTCCCTCCACATCAGCTCGCTCCCCAGGCCTCGTTCCATCATTTGAGCGCTTTTCATTAGTCAAATAGATTTACCGGAAGTTGGGCTGATCCATCTTTGTTTGTGTTTAAAAGGGATTCTTGTGTAATGTATTTATTGGTGTACGTAGATGATTTAATCTTAATAGGGAATCAAGACATGGTTCTTTAGGCACTCAAAGACTACATTAAGAGTTTGTTATCAATGATTTGGGACAACTTAATTACTTTCTTGGGCTTGAGGTTATGTACTCTAAAGATGGGCTTTTCCTTGATCAATCTAAATATGCTTGGGAAATTTTTTATCGTGCCAACTTGACAAATGCCATGCCTATGTCCACCCCTCTTTCTACACATATATCTTTGACTAAAGATGGTGAACCGTATTCAGATCCAACTCATTATCACTCACTAGTGGGGGCGTTGCAATACTTGATAATCACTCGACCCGACATCTCTTATGTTGTTAAGCAAGTTAGCTAGTTCTTGAGTGCTCCAACTATTGATCATTTTTAACAAGTCAAATGAATCATATGTTACATAAAAGGTATCTTCAATTTTGGGCTCACTTTTAGGAAGAGGGCCAAGTCTTCTTTACTTGGCTACTCTAATGCCGATTGGGAGCACAATTTCTTAAAACAAGACGGTGAACCTATGGTTATTCCATATTTTTAGGTGGAAATCGTATGTCCTAGAGTGCAAAGAAATAGCCCATGATCGCCCGTTATAGTTTTGAATCCGAGTATCGTGGTATGGCTAATACCGCTACTTAGTTAATATGGTTGACTAATCTTTTGCAAGAACTACACGCTCTTCCTCCGGATCGTCCAACTATTTTATGTGAGAATCAAAGAGCAATCTTTTTGGCTCAAAATCCCATTTCTCATCAATCGATTAAGCATATCAAGTTGGACTATCATTTTATTCGCGAGTTAGTTACTTTGGGTAAGTTACACATCAATTTTATTCCAACCAATGTTTAAATGGTGGACGTCTTTGCCAAGAGATGGCCTCGCCCTCAGTTTGAAGTATTTCAGTCAATGCTACGTCTTGGTCCACCACCCTCTCGATTGAGGGGGGATATTAAAGTGTCATCTTTGTAATATTGAGATTAGTAGTACTCTTTTGTAATTCTTTTATTCTTGTAGGTTGTAATTATAATATTTTGTAAGGCCCCGTTCCCGGAATGCTCACAGCTGGTCAATCATCACACATAAAACATATATTTACATTAACTTTACTAAAACCATGCAGCGGAAAGAATTTAAACAACCATTTCTTTTCCTTTAAATAAACATTTTTTGCAAAATAATACAACGTTCATTACAAAATATCGTTCATTCGCATTACAATGCAAAAACGTTATCATAGCATAAAATGGATGCCATCCAAAATGAGCCAAGTAGCCACCCCATGCCATCCTCAGCAACAATTAGCTGCCAACTAGAAAATGCATAAAAAGTGAGCGTTGCTGAGTGAGTTTTAGTTTTACAAAAACATTATATTACCTTTCATTCATTAAACATTTTCTTTACTATCTCACGTGATCACACGTTATACGTACATCAAGGTGGTAATTATTATCTTCTTTTATCGTTCGTTTCATACATTTTGCACGTTTCGCACATTTTGTATTTATCGCACTTTTCGTACATTTATTATCTTTCCACTTCTATCTAGGTCCTGTCATGTACTTAGCCCCCTCTTGAGCATAAAGCTATATTATCTAGGGTTAAGCGACAAGGACCCCATATCACACATATCGCGCATATCGCACGTATGGAGTAGTCACATAGACTAACTCCCCCTGTGTGTGAACTCTTAAGGGTTAGCCAATATCACACGTTGTAAACACACAGTTGAGCTAACAACTCTCAATGAGTTGTGAACCTTCTTTCATTTGCTTGCAAGACTTTCATTCATTCATTCATTATGTTCCACTTTCATTATCTTAAATCTTTCGCTTCGTTAAGATAATACTTTACATTCATTATCATAATCACACTACGTAAAGTCACATCATAATACGTAGTAAGGAACACAAGAAAACATATCATACATAAGCATAACATCATCACGCATTATCATACATAACACACACCATCACACATCATCATAAACATCATGCATCGTAAATTTACATACATACACATATGCACCACAGGCATAAGTCATCATAAAAGATAACTGATCCTCCACGTATCAACGGGGGTTCGGGGGCGGCAGCCGCTGATAGCGTGGTCCTAGGGGCAGCAACCCCTAGTGGGGTCAAAGGGGCAACGCCCCTGGCTGGGGCCGGGTTGCCAGGTCAGCAACAATCATATATTTATTATGTATTTCCAGCCCCAAAACTAGTTCATTTATATAGCACATTTTAAATCGTATATTTAGTATGTATTTCTAGCTCCAAAACTAGTTTAAAACGTTTAAATAGGGGATCTAGAACTCACTTGGACTCAATGAGTAGCTTCTCAATCAAGCTTTCAAAGCAAGGGTTGCACTACACAGCCTACCGATAAGTTAACATTCAAAGGAGGTAATTTCCGTCTAATTTCACTGCTAATTTCGCTGCGAGATCAACAATTTTGTTGCTAGTTTCGCCAGCAGTTTCGCTGCCACCTTCTATGAAAGTTTCGCGGGCATCTTCACTGCCAGTTCTCCCAACTTTCTTTGGATGACCATGTCTGTGAAACTACTGAAACAATAGTTTCGTAGGAAGTCTTCATAATTTCGCTAGACGACTACGCAATTTCATTGGATGAACCCTTAATTTCGCAGAACGGGCTGAAAAATACGAACCAACCCATTTTTGACCCAAAACTTCAATCTTTTACATCCAAAACCTTGGTTTGTCACCCAATAAGCTGTATCTAATCTTCTTACATGTTTTCTTACAGACAAGCGTGAGTTTTGGGCGAATCTTTGCCACTTTAAAAAACCCCAAATCCTAGAATCCGGGTTTACATCAAAAGGAACAATTAAATGATGTTTCTTCTCTGGATTCTTGGTATTTTATTGTTTTTTGGAGGCCCACAAACACCGATCTTCAATCCCTTGAACAACCAAGCCTTAAATCTTCAATTTTCCCACTTTCTCTCTCTACACTCTCTCTCTAGAATTGGGGTGTTGAGTTGCAAAAGAGAGTTGCTCAAATTGATCCGTTTATATATACTAGGAGTTCTCGGGACCTTTAACTCGCCAAACACATATCCCGCGAGGTCTACTCAGTCCATATTCCATTACCCGCTTATTTTCTTTAAATAATCTCGACTATGCCCATTATTATTAATTGGCTCGTTTCGACTTTATTCTGGGCGTTACATATTTCATTTATATAATACTTCCTCCAATAATTGTGGAGTATTGAGTCTTTCATTCAATACACACACATTACTATTTGTAAGATCTCCAAGGGGTGGAACTAGTCAAGTTGAGTCACCCCTCATTGACCCTAACCAAGAAAAGGATGAATATGAAGAGAAGATAGTGAAGGACGAATCTTTAATGAGTAAGGAGGATCATCATAAGAAGGGTCACTATCCTCTAGGAGAGAAGAAAGAACCAAGGATGACCAAGTCAGCTAGGAAGAATTTGATTAAGGCAGTCAAATGAAAATCAAAGAAATCCCAAGAAATCAATACCACTTTCAACTTCAGGCAAAAAAAAGTCTTTAATTCCTGTTGAATTTGAAGTGGTGAAGAATGAATATTCAACTATGGACTTTATTACTAGGGGTCTTAATTCAAGTTCAAACCATCCCAGTCAAGTGAAGAAAGTTTATCAAATGTCCACCACTGTTGTACGGCATGAACCACCTGGTTCCAAAGCAAGCCTTACCTTTAGAATATTGTTGTATCATCTATGAAGATAAAGAAAAATTTGGAAAGAGATCATGCTTAACCTTCTTCTCAAAAGAAGATTCTCAGAAGACTCTCATTTTGTTAAGTATTGCATCTACAATCCGAAGAGTACCATCCATATGAACAAAACAAAGACTTCTGAGAGGAAGAAGAACAAGACAAATTCAGAAGGAATATCACTTTCCTTTAGAAGTTCCAAAGTGATCAAGAAGAAGGTAGGTGAAAAATTGCCTTCGAAAGAAAAATTGGTCTCGAAAGAAAGGAATGCTTCTAAAGCACTAAAGTTTGTTGTGTGGATGCAGAAGCTTCTGAATGTCTAGTCTCCAAAACTGTCAATGTTTTCAAAATTTTCAAAGTCTTGAAGGTTAAGTATAGTCTTCGAAAGATGATGTGAATTATGAAAGAAGATGAAGATCTAGTATAATTTGGACTCACCTTAGATTAGATTATGTTTATATTTCACTGTAATAGGATTAATGTTAGTTTCCTTTTGTATGTTTATTTTTTTGTTTAGTTTTGCTGCCCCAACAAAACTATGAGAGAAATTATAGTTTCGCCCATAGTCAGTTGCGAGTTTCACCCGACGAAACTTTCGCTCTCAGTTGGGCGAAACTATGACTTTAGCAGGTTAGTTTCACTAACAGTGAAACTATCATTCCTATATATAGTTTTGATCATTTTCATTATTGGGTATCCTTGCAAAAACCCTAATTGTTTATCCTTGTTGTAAGAGTCCATTGTAAGTTGATTTTTCATAGAAATATATTGAGATTTGTTACTTTTATTGTATTAGAACATAATTGCTTTATGTTGAATACATTTTGGTTCTTCTTCTTCATCATAGTGTTGTTTGTTATTGTTGTTGATATTGAACGAATCAACCTCTCATGTGTACTGAAATTCGATCAAATTGACTATTGGACCCTGAAAGGACCATACATGCCTATTCAATTAGTGAGTTGATGGTTATTTTGTTGAGGATCTCACAAGTCCAAGATCCAATGCGGATGAAGATCCTGGTGAATAGAAGAAATGCGGACAAGTGAACAAATATGGACAAGTATTTGTTCTACCGCATTAACTAATGCGGATGGCTTATGAGAAATGCGGACAAGTGTTTGTTCATCCACATTTGTCAATGCGGATGACCAAAGAACAAATACAGACAAGTGTTTGTTCATTCGCATTTGTCAATGCGGATGACCAGAGAACAAATGCGGACAAGTGTTTGTTCATCCGCATTTGTCAATGTGGATGACTAGAGAACAAATGCGGACAAGTGTTTGTTCATCCGCATTTGTCAATGCGGAAGACCAACTGAAGAAATGTTGATCAAGATTAACTCATCCGTATTTGCCAATGCGGATGACCAAATGGGATTTAAGACTTAGACTACTTCCTAATATAATAAGTCAGGGGTAGTTTAGTTATTTTGTAAAAGGCAAGTTGTCTACTTATAAATAGAATATACAACCTCGTATATGAGGAGACCTAAATCATAGAAAAATATTAAAATCACATTAAAATCATTGATAAAATTCCTACATTGCTGCATAACAGACCTAAATTAAAATCACATTGTTTTAGTTGTGGTAAAGATGATCATGTAGTTAAGAATTGTCCAGAGCTTCATCATAGACATACTAACAGGAATTCGTTTGGAAGTAGATTAACTCATTTGTTTAATAATTTATTTTGCAAGAAATCATCTACACCACAACCTAAAGTTGTTCAATCATGGGTTCCAGTTTCACATGCTTAATATGTCCTTTGTATTTTTGCTGAAAGAAAGAATCGTACCCTTATTGAAGCTACTCGTACTTTGGTCATTGAGTCCTCTTTACCCATAATTTTTTCGGCAGAGGTAGTAAACTATGCTTCATATGTGCTTAATAGGGTGTTGATCGCCAAAAATAAAACGAAGACTCCATATGAACTCTTCCATAAGAGGAAGCCTTTGATTGATTTCTTTCAGCCATTCAGATTCTCGTGCACTCTCCTGAATACCCAACCACAAAAGATGAAATTCGATGTTGTGTCTGATGAATGTTACTTCATTGGTTACTCCTCTCAGAAAGCTTATCGGGTGTATAACAAGAGAACCCGTATTATACAAGAGTCTTTTTATATTGATTGGCAAGAATCTAATTCCTCTTATGTCCGATCCGAACCTGCATAGTTCTTTGACTCTAATATGGTTTTCAATTCATTTAATCTTCCAGCGTTTGATGATGATGCATCCACTTCTACTATTCAAACAAACATCATTCCTCCAGATCCATTGCCCATTGTTACTCCCATTAATTAACATGTTCCTCATTCAACACCCGACAATGCTACATCTGTTGACATAGCATCTTCATCATCAACCATTGACATTCCATCCCTATCTACTTCCACATCTCTTCCTTCGCCACCCTCATCTACCTCATATCAGCCTGTTCCATCCACATAACAAATTGATTCTACCCAACCATCTTCCTCTCCATCATCTACCCATCAACAACCCATAAGCCAACATTCTTCAAATACCCTACCTTTAACCACTAATTTCAAAACCCTAAAAGACCACCCCATGATAACATTATAGGTTCCATAACCAATGGAGTGCGAACGCGGAGTCAATATGGTTTGATTAATGTATGCCTATTCTCTTTTTATATATCCTAAATCATACCAAAGAATGTTCATGTAGCTCTTCAAGATCCTTGTTGGGTTGAATCGATGTGATTGGAGCTGCAAAAATTGAGGAAGCTCAAGGTGTGGACGCTAGTTGATATCCTGCCAAAAAAATTCCCAATAGGCACGAAATGGGAGTTTAAGAACAAACCCGTCTTGAAGTTATTCTAATTTTTCATGCTCATGCCACCAAAAAGCAGTTCGAAGTCTATCAGTTGGATGTCAAATGTGCATTTCTCTATGGAGACATTGACGAAGAGATATACGTGTATCAACCACCAGGGTTCCAGGATCCTAGCTTTCCCGACAAAGTCTACAAGCTTGATAAGTCCCTTTATGGTGTTCATCAAGCTCCTCGCATCTAGTATGAGACTCTAACATAGTATCTTCTATTCAACGGTTTTTCTCGTAGCACTATTGATATGACTCTATTAAAAAAAGAAGTGGGTGGTGAGATACTGATTGTGCAAGTCTACGTGGATGATATTATTTTTGGCTCCACAAATCCAAAGTTGTGTCGGAAGTTTGAGGAAGTTATGCGTAGCCGTTTTGAAATGAGCATGATAGGGGAGATGTGCTTTTTCTTTGGGTTGCAGGTTGAACAAAAACTAGAGGGAATTCCCATTCATCAGGGGAAGTTTATTGAATACATTCTAAAGAAGTGGATGATGCTTCTCCTAAACTCACTTCATTCACTGCTTAAACTTGCCTCACTCCATATGAAAGTCGAAAACCTGTTGATCCTCATTTATATAGATCTATGACTTGTTCCCTTATGTATCTAACAACAAGTCATCCTATCTCAAAAGCTATATGCTTGTTCATCTTTGTTTCTAAGAAGCTCCTTATTGTATTCTTCCTCGTGCTTATCTCCTCTGCTATATGTGAACATTGACCTAGAGTGATGACCTCCTTTGTTGTACGATAGTACTGACCTTTATCTCTCATCGACACAAATTGATTATCTTCTTTGTTATACGTAAATATAGACCTGAAGCTCTCATTCGAAAGACTCAATTAATCAACTCCTCTGTTATACGTGAGTGTAGACCTGGAGCTCTCATCATTTGTTGTCTATAAGGAATGTGCTTCTATTGTAAAAGGATCCTTGTTACTTTTAAAAAGGAAATAGTCAAATAGGATGTGTCATTTGTTCAATATATCATGAGGACGGGATAAGTTTCTTTGCCAAATGTCTGTGGGGACTGATTCATTCAGGTGTTCTTTAAATTGAACCAAAACATGATAATTGTAGTTGTGGTTCACTTGTTGAAAAGAAGAAGGCATGGACATAAAAGGACAAATATATCAACAATCCAACCAATCTATGACTCTCTAGAATATCTCTTCAGCTTCTCGTTATTCTCCATCTTTATTTTATTATGTTAAAAATTTGTGGGCAAATTCTTTTTGATTCTTTTTCTTTGCTTTTGTTTTTATTTTTATTTTAATTCTTTTCTTAATATTTACTTTAATTGATTTTTTAGAAGGATATAAAAATTTTTAGTTTCCAACGAAATTATACTTTCTATAGTTTCAGTGAGTAAAATTGTAGTTTCGCTAGCTCTTTCGCTCATAACGGAATCATTTCTGAACCAAAGCTTTTACGTGCGAAACTATAGTTTTGTTGACTATGAAAATAAGTCCTATATAACATATTTTGCGAAATTTTGTGCTCATTTTCACACATTCGAGGGTTTTCACTTCAAAGCATTCATTGTGTTCTTTTTGGGCAATTTTGAGTTTTTGTGCATTTGAATCACATTTGATGTTCATTCAATCTTCAAACGTGAGTGTCGAATCTTGGACCATAGTTTAATCTAGGTTTAATAAACTTTTTAAAGACTAATTTGGTTGCGACTCTTCAGTACTCTCACAGTTCATACTGCGAAAGTACTAATAGTCCAGTGAAACTGAACAAATATTCAATGGTTTTAAGTGAAACTGTGAAGTTATGTTGTCCGTGCGAACTTGATTGTTTCGTTGATGAAATTTCAGTTTCACTAGGCCAAAATTATAGTTTCAGCTTGCTGAATCTACTACCTTGGCATGCTGAAACTACATTCTGTTCCTTGCTGAAAGTACATTTTCGCATGCCGAAACTACTGTTTCGGCTAGCAGAACTATTTTCACCTAGCGAATTTAAATTGATTTTTCTTCTTTTTAATTTGTTTTAATTATTTTTATTATTTTTTCTTTTTAATATATATTTCTAATGTGCTTCATCTACTTTTTAGGATAAATGACTAATCTGAAGTTTGATGGAAGGAACAACATCACTGTTATCCTTGATGATACACATCCTAAAGTAGCATGATTTAGAGACTGTATATGTTAGTTTCAAAGATCTCCTATTGCCTATGCGGTAACTCATTCTCCTACCCTATATGACCTGCAGATCAAAGACTTCTAACGTACCGCATAGTATGATACTATGGCCAATCCTCAAAGGATTGTTGCGAGAGTGTTGGAGAATGATATAGTTGTTACTACAGATATCATATCACGAGTATTGAGACTCTAGAAGGATAGTGGAGAGGAGGTTGTACTTTCTTATCAGGAAGTTTTTGATGCATTCAGGTCTATGAGATATGAGGGTCTCCTTTTGGCACTAGAAAAGAGTTCAAGAAGTCCTTTATGTCCAAGGAGTGGATATTTATCACCCATGTCTTTATCATGTGCTTAGATCACCAAAAAGGTGGATTTGATGGGCTAAATCTTGACTAGGCCAAAGCTATGTTGTATTTTCTAGAGGGTAGAAGGCCAATAAAGCTAAACTCATCTTTGATTGCATGGCTGAGAATGTGATTGCCTTGAAGAAAGATAAATGGCTATTGTACACAGATTTCTCCATATGATCATTGATGATCTTATTCCTAATGTACCGAGGCATAGGGAGATTAAGAGATTGGTTCAGATGAACATGCACATATTTGCTCACTACTATGCTATAAGGCACAATTTCAGTGGGAAAATTAGTCACTTAGGGAGAATGTGTACCCTCCAGAACGATGGAACTATATTAGGGGGGTGAATAAGTCTAAGGAGAAGAGGGTTGAGGAGACGAGACTAAAACATGCTGAATCAATGAAGAAAAGGAAACGGTATGCTGAAGAAAAGGATTATGACTTTGATGATGAGATTCATGTGTTTGAACAAGAAGTAAGGGCCGAGAAAGAGATAAGGACAAAGAAAAGGGTTGAGGAGGGGGAGTCTAAGAGGAGGACCAAGCATAAACATCAAGCATTCACTAAGCCCCTAAGAAGGGATGAGAAGGGTGGATTGGATGAGGATGTTATTAGGAACCCCAACTCCTCTCTAGCTAATGAGATAAGTATGATTAAGACCAAGTTAACCAATCAGGAGCTGAGAGAGAAACATATAGATGAGATACTTGAAGGGATGACTCAGATGTTGATAGATCAACAAAAGTTGATTAAGATATTGTTGACCAAGGTCAATGAGCTTAAAGTTGTTGTCAGCCTGCCTAATCAGCTAACTCAATCTGAGTTAGATGATTTGACTAATACTTCTAAATACCCATTTCTAAATGTGGGTACATCTTCAAGGGTAGGAGAGGGTACTTCTGGTACAAGAGCTGAGGAGGCTGGAGGTTCTGGTGTGAGAGAGGATGTTGAGAAAGAGAATAAGGCAGGAGGGAATATAAATGTTGAGAATGTGGACGAGGTGATTGAAGCTGGATTTGTTGATTTAGGGATGGATATCTATGACTTTGGAGGAGAAGAGATATTTCCAAAAAGAGCTGAAGGTGTCGAGAAAACAGTTGAAAAAGGATTGGTAGATGAAGAAGAAGAAGATGAACAGTTAGTGGATTACGACTATGAGCCTGGATATTATGAAGTGGATGAGAGACCGTTAAGCTATGTGCTCAAAAAAGGATCTGAGGAGAATGATGTGATTAAGATGTCAAAGGAAGAGTGGTTTGCAAGGGAGAAGGAGCCTAAGGAGATAACTCCCTTATTTTAGAACATACAAGGGTTGAGTAAGAAGGAGGTTGATAAGAAAATCATATGTTGGAAATACAACTCAGGTCTCAAGATGTTTAGGATTAAAAGTAGAGGAGGAGCAATTACATATTTACACAAAAGGAAGGCGTTTAAGACCTTGCCTAGGTAGGACTTAAGGAGTTTAGGCGTGCTGCCAATGATTGATTCTAACTTAAGTGAGAGGGCCAAGATGTTGGAGGAGGAGATCAAGACCCCATCTGTAGATGTTTCTTGCTTTCTATCTAAGCAAATAGTGATGAGCCTTTTCTCTAGCGTAAAAGAATATGCCATGTAAATTTTAAGAACATCAATTAATTAATTAAATATGATTTGGTAACTAGAATACCAAAGAAAGATTGTACAAATGATGGCCATCATGTTGTATGTATAAAAGGGAAGCAACACAATGTGTCTCACAAGCCAAAGGTAAAGAACTCCATCATTACTCCCCTACACTTATTACATATGGAACTCTTTGGCCCTACTAGGGTAATAAGTCTAGGAAGAAATTCATAATGCATGGTGATCATGGATAACTTCACAAGCTATACTTGGGTCTTCTTTCTAATAACTAAGGATGAAACCCCTGAAATGTTGAAGAAGTTCATTCTGAAAAATAAGAATCAATGTGATCACAAGGTCAAGATCATAAAATATGATTAAAGTACTGAATTCAAGAACCAAATCCTTTATACATATTGTGATTAAAAGGGTATTACAAGACAATATAGTGCTCCTAGAACTTCTCAACAGAATAGGATTGTTGAGAGGAGAAATAGGACACTTATTTAGGCTATAAGGACTATACTCTCTGACTATAAACTACCAATTAGCTTTTGGGCATAGGCAGTTTACATTGTCTGCTATGTGTAGAATAGAGTTTTAGTACTTAAAACTTATGGTAAGACTCCTTATGAAATGTGGCATAATAGGAGACCTTTCATTGGTTTACTCAAATCATTTAGCTATCCATACACAATCTTGATTACCAAAGATCATATAGACGAATTTACTGAGAAATCAGATGATGGACACTTTATTTGATACTCTTCTCAAGCTAAAGCTTATAGAGTATAGAATATCAAAACGAGAGTAGTTGAGAAGTCATCTAATATTACCTTTAATAACCACACACCCAGTGTGAAAGGTTCTAGTCCTGCTTGGCTATTTGATCTTGATTTAGTTACCAACTATTTTAACAAATCTTGTGAAGATGTTTAGGATCTATAGGTAACATATCATTAGGAGATCATGACCAAAGATTTGAGCTGAGAAGACCAAGTGATAGAAATTTTTCACGTCTAGTGGAAACAAACTCTATTGGAAATCTTGTCAGCACAACCATGACAAACTCTTTAGCTGATATATCTGAGGTGCATATAAATTCCAGCATAAAGGCATAGAACTCAAATGAAGGGGTTTCCATTGTAGGAGAAGATGGTTCATGATGCTAACTTCTCCACTGATGACAACATCAATAAAATCACACACTCATTGGATCAAGTTTCACTTGATAAGTGTGCTATTGTTATGGGTGATACTCAATCAACATATCTAAATTTCACAAATTTTGATATGTCAAACCAACATGCTGTGATTATAGAACTAAGAATCCACAAGTCACATCCCACCACAAACATCATTGGAGATGTTAAGACTGGGGTAAGAACAAAAAGACAAACTCATTACAAAAATGTTTTCCTATACTCTTGCTTTTTGTCCCAGATTGACATTATCTTTGGGTCAACTAACCCAAAGCTCTATAAAGATTTTGAGAAGCTTATGAAGAATAGATTTAAAATGAGTTTCATGGGTGAACTCAGTTTTTTTCAAGTAATTCAAGTAAAGCGGGTTGACAATTGCATATTCATAAACCAGACAAAGTATGTACAAGACATACTAACCAGATTTCATCTAACTGAGTGCAAGGTTGCTAAGACACCAATAGCTCGAAAATACTCCCTAGGACAAGATCTTGAGTTGTAGTGTGTTGATGAGCATCTTTGTAGGGCTATGATTGGGTTTCTTATGGAGCTCATAGCCAGCACGCATGATATCATGTTTCCTATATGCATTCGTGTAAGATATCAAGCAAACCCCATGATGTAACACCTAGTTGTTATCAAGAGGATTCTTATATATCTTAAGGGTGCTCCCAAACTACGCTTTTGGTATCCAAAGACTTCTTAATTTAACTTGTATGCATATACAGATAGTGACTATGGTGGCTGCAACATGACTGCAAAGTCTACATGAGGAGGATTTCAATTTCTTGGTGGAAGGATAGTCTCATGACAATGCAAGAGACAATCATGTGTGTCTTTTGATCAGCTGTTGAAGCTGAATACATTGTTGCTACAAGCTATTATGCTCAAGTGCTTTGGATTCAAAATCAATTGTAAGACTATGGATTTAACTTTTAGGAGACTCCCATCCACATAGACAACAAAGTGTTATCTCTATCATAGAGAATCTTGTGCAGCACTTAATGACAAAGCACGTGAACATCAAATTGATGGGTTTTGTCACATGTAAAACACTAAGTTTAACCATTTAAACTTGAAAACGCAGCGGATATATGGTTTAAAGATATGGTTAGTAATCTGAAAATTTTCACCATTTCAAACATAAACAAAACCCAAGAACAAGGATCAAATAAACATATGTGAAATAGTGTGCTATCAAAACAAGACAACAACCATAGGGTGTACAAAGGAACAACCTTTCTTGTGTAAGTTGTTGAAGATGTATTAAGATGAA
>BJCM01067213.1:0-10595 GCA_018326385.1 Flaveria bidentis | reverse complement strand
TCCAGCAGGTTTGATATTGCTGAGTTAGCAGAGAAGCCATTCTCCAACCCCTCCAACTCTGAAACTGCTTCACTCATCAGAAATCATCTCAGCAGTCTTCATCTAGCCGATCTAACTGCAAAAGCCAAGATTGAAGAAGAGTTGAAGTTGAGAAGACAGGAAGACAAGGAAAGATCTCCCACCAAGGGCGCTACCTTTCTACAGATGGTGGAGGGTCCAGAATTGGAACCTATAGTTAGATGGGAATATGATTACAGTTAGATGGGAAAACAAAAATAATGTGTTATTTTTGTCGTTGTTCTTTATAGTTATATAAAGTTGTTATATATTATTGTGTTTTATAACTAAAAGTATACAACGAATCTCTACCAATATATTTTTTAAAATTATAGTGTTCAAAATAATACAATATTAATAAAAAACATAATGAGAAATTGTGTTATTTTGTTTTTTTAATGTATTAGATTTATTAGGTGTTACTTTATTATTGTGTTTACATATTAGAGATACAAAACAAAGTTATTTTACCATTATTTATTTGTAAATTTATCATTTTTAAAAAGCATAATAGTATTCAGAAAAATAAAATAACTAACAAAAATACATAACAAGTTGCAGTAAAGACACAATGAAGAGACGTGGTTATAAAAACGTAATAAAATTAAGTATTTTTTATAACAATATTGTATTCATTTCAAAGATAAAAACACTTGTCATTATAGTGTAATTTTTATTAAAAAAAATGATGTCGTACATAAAAATTATGAACGTTTAAAAAAATAAAGAAACTTACAAAAAGTTAATAAAAGTTGTTATTCCTAAAATACTACTATAACAATATTTTTCCTACAAATTAATCTCAACCCTTAATAAAATGATTAATGGTTGAGATTACTTTTTTCATTTTTTAGTTTTAGTATTCTTTTTATTTGAACATCTTTTTACATATATATATAACTAGTTTGATTTATCAGGAAAAGAAGGTTATTTATACAAAATTTGGTTATGGTTTTAACTTTTGGGATAACATATTTAAGATGAACGTAAGTACATAAAAATTCAAATAATTTGAATTGACGTGAAATTTAATTGGTCGTTTGTTAACCTTATCTTCTAAAATACTCCTTCAATACTAGTTAGGCCTGAACCAGTATAGGCTTTAAAAAGCCTTGATTCTTAATACGAAACTGACAATTCAATTGATAATATAAAATAAAATCATGTTATACAAACTATAGAAATGATACCGATAACTTAAGCAATTTTTGTTTATTTTAAAGCTTCCTACATGTTATTAGAATGTTAGAAAGTGAAAAACAAAAGATTTTATGGGGTAAAGCAAAGAAGAGTAGCTATGTTTCGTGGGATTGCCAAAGCCGATTGTCAAAGTGGTCATTTGTGATCCGTGTTGTTCATAGCCAAACTCAGCTCATAAGGTTTTGGCCATCCTAAGTAATGTAGCAGTCGTGGGGCCGTGTGGAAGGCATCGTTTGGTCAGAAGTTGCTTCCTGGTGCAACATCCCCGTTTCTCATTCCTCATCGATAAGGGAAGTGTTGGCGGTGCCATTGACTAGGAGAGGCTCGGAAAAAATAAAAAAAGGTGATGTACATAATTTGTGTAGCTAAAACTTGGCTACTATGGAAGACCCTTTAACATTTTCATTTTCAATTCTAGACCTTTATTATCAGATTGGCTAGTTGATGAAGTGAAGTATTTGTCCTTCATGTGACTTAGATATAGGGTTGGGTAGTTTGGAGTGCATATTGGTGTAATTTTGATTTTAGTGGTCTCCCCATCTAATTATAACATGGTGTTTGGTGGTCCCGGCTTCCTGCTGGTGATTTTTTCTTGATTAATATTTAATAAAAAGCTTTTATACAATTTTTTTGAAAAACTAATTAGTTGTTAGAAGTCAGTAATACCAAGTTAGTAATAATTTATCACTGTTAAGGTTTGAACATTAGACCTCCAAGAGAGGCAAAGAGATTATTAGCAACAAAGTTTTTATACTAATAAATAAAAAATAAATTCAAACATTTGTCATCAATTTATATCATTTAAAAAATATTTTTTTTGTTTCTCTCTCCTTTTAATTATGAATGCTATCATAATTATTCATTAACTAATAACTATCTATAATTAAATTTTCAAATGTGTAACACATAAGTTTATTCAATTCATTTAATATTTAAGACATAATTTTTTATTTCATTAACAATGTAACAATAAATTTATTTAGTTCGTATATTACACGAGATTGTAACCTAGTGTTATTATAAAAAAATATAAAAAAAGAAAACTTAAGCAATAATGAGTAAATTTAAAATCAGCTTTATTGGTACTCGTAAAAAAGCTATAATGCTATATACAAGCGTTAAAATGGATACAAGTTTTTTAAACGGCGGTATGAAACTTTCATATATCAAATTATATCAATAAGGTGCTAGAAGTCTTATAGAGATATCAATCATTAGGGCATAAAAATACATAAAATGTGAAAGTAAATTAAATTATAATATTATAATAAACATACTCTTTTTGAATAACACCATCCCACAACCATAACAAACAAAAACCTTCCCTAATCTAAAAATGACAAAGTTTGAAAGCTGAATTCCAACTTGAACCACAGGATCGAGTTGTGGTCCTAGTTCGTTCAGTCACCGTGAGAACCCGGCTATTCTATAAAACAAAACACCGTTAATTTCGTCATGATAGATGCCGGCGCTTTCAACGTTATTAGTCTTCTTATGTGAAATTATCTCTCTTATGGAATACAATAAATAGAGTTAATGCTTATTACATGAGTAAGTTTGATTTAACCAATGATTCTTAGGCCAACTACTTAAGTTGAGTTACCGTTTTGATATAAATATTGTAATGTCATGGGTTTAAGTCTGAATAAAAAACTTAAAGTTGAGTCAGGTGGTTCTTAATAATAAGTTTTCTTCTGAAGGGTTTGGGATGCGATAAACGAATAAATAGGACCGACTAAAATAACATATATCATTCGAAATATGATCGCACATTTTCCATTCAAATAATTAACAAAACTTAAGGGTGGAGGGGTACTTATGTCATGAGTGTTCACTAATCATAAATCAGCTGATAAAAATCATGTCACCTTGACTCATATTGTGTCCTACCACATCACCAAAATTTGAATGGAGCACTCATGCTATTTCATGTCATATCTATTTTTTTCAATAACTTCATAAAATTTAAAAAAGTACAAACAAAATTAGAACTTCTTCATTACAATAAAAACAACATAAATATAATACCATTAAAAATTTTAAACTAGAAATCTATAAATCAAACTCATCACGTAGCTAGAAAATTTGTTGTTTACAATTTAGGACATTGTTTAAACATCGGCTCGAGAACATCATCATGTGGTTTAAGAAAAATCTCAATGTCTCGGCCTATTATTTTCTGAAGCAAAGTTTCTTGTTGTAAGTTTAGAAAGACCACTTTCAATTCGGTTATTTTCATACAAAGTGATTCTCGTTAACTTGTTTGCTCTATTTCTTTTTCTCTCATCGTTTTGTAAACACTTATAGCCTTATTCAACGCCGTTTTGCTCGAAAACTCCCACGTTTTATCCCTTTTACGTCTCGGCGCGGTCGGTGTTGCGTTTTTGTTAATATTGGGAAGAGATTTGTAACTGACTCATTTGAGATCACGTATTATTCCGATTTCAAAGTTTTAGTTTTCTTTATTGTTTGAGTAGTAAACTCCGTAGTCATAACCTCCATTGACTTTATTTGGCCTGATTTCTTACAACCTTTCATGCCTTAAGGCTTATAAAATTTTTTTCTACTAAATCTTTTTGTATTTGTTTAATGATTTCAGGACGATATATTTGTCGTTACTTTCGCTCGTCCAATGATGATGATTATACATATTTAAAAATAAAAAGTAAATTATTAAAATATAAAAAATAAAATATATTATTTAAAAGTAAATATATAAAATATACCGTTTGAATATAGATCTTGTTATATTGACTTATCATCAGATTCATTCTTCCATATTTGGAATTCAATTCACCAATGGTTCGGTTTGTTTTACCAACAACGATGTTAAAGTGTTTGAACACTTTCTTTCAATATGATTAGTTTTTTATGATCTTTCACTCTAGGGTATTCGGATATATAAATCTAAGCCTTAGCAAAAGTTTCCTTCTTATTTTTATCCCAAGGCATGTTAATTGCTTGGGTCTTTGGTTTATCTTTTGACTTAGATTTTGATAGGGTAAGAGGGTTTCTTTCACACGAATGTCTTCATCCTCACTTTCATACACTTCTAGATATTCTTTTCATCTTCTTCGGCCTTTTCTTTCTTTTTCGTCTTCTACTTGATATGGTGGGGTTTGAAAAGCATTTGGCATGTTTTGGTGATATGTTTATTGTGGGGATTAATAGGTGGGCATAAATGTATAGTAGTAGTGATAATGTTGTATAAAAAAGTTATATACGTTTAAAATTTTTGGAGGAATTTTAAAAAAAGTAAATAATTTTAAACTATTTTCAAATCTACCACTCTTATCTACTCTTTGCGTGATTACTTTCATCTCTAATATGAACCGTTGATTACCTAAATCAATTGCAGTTATCACTTCGTACATTTTGTATCGTAAAGTTTTCATATTTTATATATGATTACCAAAATTGAAATAAGTTGATGAATACAAGTCTCTAAAACATAAAATAATAAAGTTTCAATATATCTTAGAAAAAAAATTCAATATTGCCCCTTACAATTAATTAGATCACTAATGATTTGTAGTTTAACTGATTGAGGTGAGTCACCCAAAATTTTAGTAAAAACTTAGAAGTTATTGAGTTTAAGTTTCATATATAACAAAAAATGTTTCTGTTTTGAGACATGAGTTTGTCTCACCAATAGTGATTTTACTCTTAAGATTGAGGTCAGATTCTATATTCAAATAACGGAGATAAATGGATGGGTTAGTGGCCCATTTAGTGATCTCATTAGCCGGTATAAAAAAAACTCAATTAAATCTATTAAATTTTACACTTCTTCATTTTTTTCTCTTTCAATCATATTGTGACAATTATCTTGCTAATATTTTTTTTCTTCTTTCTTTCTTCTTTCTTTCTTCTTACAACGTTATTTTGTGATTTAATATAAAATTACAGGCATATAGTTACGATAAAGTTATTTTTATCTAGGTTTTAGTATAAATAAAATTTATTTTAGATGATCAAAACATTAAAAAACAACTCATTCAAATTTTATTTTGTTTATTTCTCTTTTTTGTTTTTGATTTTTTAGAGGTGTTTTTTTCTGTTTTTAATATTTTCTTAATAAATATCGATGTCCATGTTCCGTATTGCGTTCGCAAAACCATTTTGACACTAATATTTTTTATGCTTTTCTGCAATACAAGGGTTTTATATTAGTTAGCATTAAATATTCTTGATGATGAGTTCTTTCTGTCTACGTAACCGACTAATTATATCTTTACCCGGTGCTATTAGACTTTACTCGTTGGGTAACGATTTTATAGCTAGATATAAACATACATTCAAAGATCTTCACACTGTCGAGGTTTTTGGTATTTAATGCGCTATCAAGTTACTTTTTTTTGAACGGCCAACGAATAATTTTTAAACCCGGTCACCCGGGTAAACCCAATGGCAAATGACCATCATCGCCTGCGAACACAGACAGCGCTGGTAACCCAGCTCGGCCACCATTCCAAGGGAAACCCACCACCAAAAGACCCACTGTGGTAAAACCCTTGGCTTACTAGGAACATATTGCTCCTAGTGAGACTCCAACCAATGACCTTCACTTTGGAAAATCATAGGGTACCTCCTCCTAAACCAATTGATCTAGAACTCATTGGCCGCTATCAAGTTACTATTGGCATCTTTCTTTGACCCCGTTTACAATCACTAAAGGGAACTATTCATGTTGTTGATATGATAAAGTTTGGTCCACCTTGATAGTGTATCTTTTCATATTTGGAGTGTTGGCCTGATGATACGTTCGGTCATCGACATCCGCCTCATAGTCAAGCATTATCGTTCCTTAATAATAACTTGGACTATGGTATGCTGATCATCTGATCTCCTTGATTAATGGAGTCTAACTATTTATAAATATTATACCTGATATTTACAAGTCTTTAGATGTCATATTCACTTTTTATTTATAAAAATTTAGATTTTTTGTAGAAACTAGAAATTAAGCATATGCAATGTGTCATATTTGCAAACATAGTTACGTATGTTAGATCACACATGCTTAAGTACATAAAAAGATAGGAAATTGTGACGACTCAATCTAGAGATCAAAACATTTATAAGAACAATTATATGATTGTATGATGTTATTTGTTCGGTTTCAATCTCAATTTTCACGATACTAACATGTTAAGATCAGTTGATATAAACTACAACACCCAAAAAATCCCATATTATAAATACAACTTCATTTGTAACGCCAAGTAAAAATATAACACAACCTTAATTTTATTTAACAAATGAAAGTTATTAAAAACAAACCAAATTAACAAAATTTTAATGGGTTAAAAAAGAATATTGTATACAATAGAGTGGTCAAGTTAACATATAAAAAAGTAAAGGGTTTAAATTGAAAATTAAAGTGATAAGCCATGGCATACGTTATGTAATTTTCTAACAACTCAAGATCTCAACTTTTTAATGTTAGTAGAAAATTAAAACCAAAATTCAACTAACATTTAATAAGTAATAGCGATTTAGTGAATATATATTACATTAAAGTTATAATATTACATACACAAATATTATCATAATGTACGTATGGGGAGAAATAAGAGAAAATATAGAGTAATGAAGATGGAGCATTCAGTCTTCCTTCGTACTCTTAGTAGAGATGGTTATAGGATGGGTCTGATATTTCATCGTTAGTGATTGTTTGACTCTTTCAGTGTGTACGCTACATCATAGGTTG
The DNA here is from genome assembly GCA_018326385.1 of Flaveria bidentis. Lineage (NCBI taxonomy): Eukaryota > Viridiplantae > Streptophyta > Magnoliopsida > Asterales > Asteraceae > Flaveria > Flaveria bidentis. The sequence goes on along the minus strand of BJCM01067213.1, from coordinate 3,625 downwards.
AGTCATTGTTTGTTTTTATGATATCATGAACAATTTCTTAGTGTTGTGTTCGTTTGTTTAATTTCGACACTTCTGATGTGTCTAATGGTTTTCAAACACTAGGTAAATAACAAATCTAGCAGTTTTTCTAGTCGTTGGTTGATCCGTACAATAAGTGCTTGGAAAATATTTTTACATACATTGGATTTCCGGTCTTTAGACACCATGAAATACGATTTATTTGTACGTTTGAAATTTGAATGTTATATGAGCCTAGTAGCAGATTGGAAACCTATGCCTTCTTCTTATTATTCACCACTATTTATAATTACACCATGAATTGACAAATAGCATAATACACCTTATACTAAACAATACGAACAAATACAAGTACAACCATCTGATATACCCCCTCAGTCTAAAGAGGAGGGTGATGAAAGCTTAAACTACATCTAAAATCCTAAAATGGAACTCTTGGTAGGCCCTTAGTGAATATGTCAGCAAGCTGGTAGTGTAATGGAACATGTAGAATCCGTATTTGACCTCATTGTACCTTTTCGCGAACAAAATGAATTTCTATCTCAATATGCTATGATACCATAGTAGAATGAAAACCTGTGCCTTCTTCTCATTATTCACCACTATTTATAATTACACCATGAATTGGCCAATGGCAGAATATACCCTATGCTAAACAATATGAACAAATACAAGTACAACTATCTAATACCTAGTTATGGATTGCATCCCTATCAAAAGTTAGGTAAGAAAGATTAAGTGATACTTAAAAACTAGTATTAGGCTTCTCGCGTTGCTGCAGACGACATAATATCATGTCAAGTAGCATCAATGACACATCTCCATTACTGACCACCAATACTCACAAATCTCATATTAGAAAATAAAAAAAATGAAAAATATTTAAAACCGAACAAAACTAGACGTAAAAACGTTAAATCACGCAGTCGAAACATAAAGATCTAAAAAATAAGTAAATTCATCTAGGACCAGCACTAACGCATGGATAGATAAATGGGAAAAATGATCGTAAAAACGTTGAATCATACATGCACGTTTCATCGTGTTAACTCGTAAATTTTTACCGAAAAACAAAAATGTTTAAAGTATGAAATGTAGGGGACCAAAGTTAAAATTAAAAAACGTATTAGGGCTAAATTATAAAAGATATAAAAGTGTTGGATTAAAATAAAGAAAAGTAAAAGATTAAACAAAGAGGTGGCCGAATACATACTACCCACTACGCACATGATACAAACATTGATGCATAACCAAGCTGATAATTAGTATTATATAAATTCTTATTTAGTATTTTACAAACACAATCTTAACCAACTCTTATTTGACATGTGATATAGTTTAATATGTATAAGATCAATCTTAACCAATTCTTATAAGAATTAGTATTCTATAAATTCTTATTTATTTATGTATGTATGTGTGTATGCGTGTATGCGTGTATGCATGTATGTGTGTATGCGTGTATGCGTGTATGCGTGTATGCGTGTATGCGTGTAAGCGTGTATGCGTGTAAGCGTGTATGCGTGTAAGCGTGTATGCGTGTATGCGTGTATGCGTGTATGCGTGTATGCGTGTATGCGTGTATGCGTGTATGCGTGTATGCGTGTAGGCGTGTAGGCGTGTAGGCGTGTAGGCGTGTAGGCGTGTATGCGTGTATGCGTGTATGCGTGTATGCGTGTATGCGTGTATGCGTGTATGTGTGACGACCCTAAAAATAAGGTTAGGCAAAAATTAATCTATGAACGAATTCACTTATTTGTTCGACTAACCATATATATTATATGTGTTTACATATGTTGCACGTATGCATGATTGCATGCATGCACGAATTGTTACAAATGCATGTTTACATGCATGTCTTACGTATGCATGTGTCCGAATGCATAATCTTTCGATGAATATATTTACATAAATATATGTTGTACGTATGCATGCTTGCATGCATAATGTTTACGAGAGCTTACATTCAAATAACTTTATAGTGATACTAAACACTATATGATCAAATGTTACAACTTTGTAACATCAAATCATTCACCAAATGATACAAAAACACAACCCAACCAAACACCTTAATACAAAATAACATCAAAGAAACCTACATCAAAACAAAACTAAGCAAACCTTATACACCCAAACATCAAACCTAAGCACCTTTTAAGATTAAGTCTCGGTTCATTAGAGCAATTAGCCACCCGATTAACACCCTAAGTACTGATTAAATTTGTAATAATAACATGATGACGCACTTATCTCCTTGATTGCCACCTAGCTCCACCATGACACCAACACACCCCTTACACTGCCACCTATTCGGACCACCCATCAAACCACCACCTTAACACCCTATGGAGTCTAACTAATGCAAGCTATGTTGCCAAATCACTACCCTAAGCATAGAACTCATCATGACCATCTCCACTATAACTAACCCTCTCGGCCGAAGGTTATTTCACAACCACCATCATATTCACATCTTCAACTCCATACACACTCATTCGTTCGCCCCTCAACCGCATACCACCACTACTTTGCTCTCGGTTACCATCACCAACCCCCTCATCTCTCGGTTAACATCACAACCGAACTCCACCAATTTCACTACTCTCGGTCACCACTACAATATCACCCTAATCCAACACCATGATCTTCCAAGCCAACTTTTGCAAGAAAATCACGACCTTGGAAGCTCAAGACATCCACACAAGTTGGAGAACCGAAGAAAGAAGCTACTATCAGCTATCATCACCCTCTCCTTCTATAAAAATCAAGGTTTCATTCCTTAAATCATAACTAGTTAAGATTACAAAGGCTATATATATGTTTAAATAAACACATTGACTATGATTATAGGAAAAAACATTGAAAACATGTTTAATATTAAGGAATATAATTCTGCAAATTTTAATGTTATTTCTATAAGTAAATTAATTTATATAAATTATTTAAGTATTTGAAAGAAAAATTTATTCCAGAAGAACTAAACCTTGAAAGTAGTTGAGAGAATTATATGTTGACTCTTATGATTTATAAGATTTACAGAAAAAGTTTCGTGACCTAATTCGAAGTTATGAATAAATTATGAATTTTGAAAGTTTCTGCCATATGAAAATCGGGAAAAAATATGTTAACTTTGAGATAAATTATGAGAAAACTACAGAAAATATAAAAATTTGAATAGAACAGCCTGTATGGAAATAGGAATTTTTGGACATATTCTGATATTTTTACTAAATAATAGTAAAATGATAAAAATCATAATAATTGACTCTGCCATGATTTGGGATTTAAGAAAATTCTGAAAATTCATAATCATTGTGCCAAATATTCTAATAAAATTTGAGAATTTTTCGAAACCCGAAGGTATTTTTAACAATTTATTTCAATATTCTAAAAATTATAGAAAATAAACTGTAAATAATTAAAATATGAAATATGAGTATGTTATGCCTGATTTTCTTACCCATTTATTATAACAATTTTATGATATATGAGGTTCTGAAAATTTTGAAGAAAATATTTATGTTTTCTAAACTATGAATATTTTGTTTATAGGTGATTTCTTGGAATAAAGGTGAGATTCATAGCCCCATTTTTATTTTTATAA
>BJCM01067207.1:0-13956 GCA_018326385.1 Flaveria bidentis | reverse complement strand
ATTGAATTCCTTACCTATCATCAATCTTGCATTTTTCATGGTACAATTTGAGCGGTACATGCGCGCCACCAAAAAGAATATTGCATTATTGGTTTGTTTGCTTCCAAAAGCACGGTTAATTATTTGCCTCAATAAAATAATGTTTGATTGTTTGACCACCAGAAAGTCAAAGTATCTTTATAACGAAATTATATGCCTAAATCCAAGTACTTTTATGACCGATTTATATGCCTTAACCACCTACTTAGATGTTGATAAGCTGAACAACGCAATGGAACAGACACCATCTCTTTGCCTAAATCCAAGTAGTTTTATGACTAAATTATAAGCCCTATTCAAAATCTGACTACATCATCATATATAAAAAATAATAAATTTAATCATAAGCAAGCACCACTTATCAATTACAAAGTCAAACAGATACAAAATGCATGAAGAACATATGCTATTAGAGAGTCAATGAAGACCCACATCAACTTGAGGATTGGTAGATACATGTTTATAATGTCATTCATTGAGAAGAGCTACAACCAAGTACTACAAAAAACTAGCATCCATGTTTGTGTTGACATGAGAAGTGCATATTTGCCAAAAATGAAGATCACTCGTACCTGCAACAACGTCAAAAGAGGCAAGTGAGAGGAATTACAGGTCGAGTGACGATGAAACAAAAGAAGATGAAGAGCCGAATCAAATATGACCTTAAACGGTGTTGCTGTAACAATAGAAGAAATCCTGCGACTAAGAAGATGAAAACCCAAAGATCCTTGCTTCTTCGATTTGGATGTGTATAGATTTAGATTATTTCTTCGTGATAGCCTGAGAATCAGAAACTTTGATTTGAGATTTGAATTTTGAAATGGGATTTAGGGTTTCAATTTGAAGCTGTTTGTTTGAAAAGGGAACTAAAAGCTCGTACATCACTCTTCAAGAGTTGGAAAATGCTTAAAATTAAGAGTTTTATGTAAAATGACTTTCTTGCCCTCCGTATACGTATATTAATATAGTATAAATATGTACGTGTGTATGTATAGGTACGAGCCCCTGTTGTATCAAAAAGTAATCTACGAGTTTACATCATTTAGCGGTTGTGAGCTGTGGATTCAAGCTTACATCATTTTCATGGATGAATCCAACTTGGGTTTTCCGAAAAACAACCACCAAACTTCCATCATGGCTCTCCAGTCTCACTTGTTCACATCCTTCATCGCCACAATTCATCCTAAATCAAGAACAATTATGCCGTCTACTATCCTTCTGTGGAAGGCAAGGCAGTTTCAAAATCGGATCTTCAATCCATTGCTCCTTAATCAAGAACCCACAATGTAATAACCTTGATCATGATCGATACAACCTTGCTATTTGGAATTCCCTCCTCTTCTTGTATTCAAAATGTGGGTACTTGTCTGATGCATCCAAGTTGTTCGACGAAATGCCCATGAGAGACCCTGTTTCCTGGAATACCATCATATCAGGGTTTTTCAAGAAAGGGTTTCTCAGTGTTGGCTTTGATTACTTCAAATTGTTGTATGGTTCTTCTGGTGTTCATCGTTTTGATCGAGGAACGATTACAACCATTTTATCTGCGTGTGAAGGATGGGAGTTCTCTAACGTTAGTAAGATGATTCATACATTGGTTGTTGTACACGGGTATGAGCGGGAAACTACAGTTGCGAATGCTTTGATTACAGCTTATTTTGGTGGCGGATGTTTTTGTCCAGGAAGGCAGGTTTTTGAAGAAATCAGTGATAGAAACGTAGTTACCTGGACAGCAATGATCTCTGGACTTGCGCGAAATCAATATTGTGAAGAGAGCTTGAAGGTGTTTGTGGAGATGCGTAGAGGGTTGGTATCTCCCAATACGTTAACCTACTTGAGTTCGCTACTCGCGTGTTCTGGTTTGCAGGCGCTTAGAGAAGGATGTCAAATACATGGGCTTGTTTTGAAGTTAGGTATGCACATGGACTTGCATATACAAAGTGCACTTATGGATATGTATTCTAAATGTAGTAGCATGCAAGACGCGTGGCAGATTTTCGAGTCTGCTCAAGTTCTTGATGAGGTTTCCATGACAGTGATTCTTGCTGGTTTTGCACAAAATGGATGCGAGGAAGAAGCTATTCAGGTGTTTGTGAGAATGGTGAAAGAGGGAATCAAGATTGATCCAAACATGGTCTCTGCTATTCTTGGGGTGTTTGGTGGTGATACTTCCTTAGCTTTCGGTAAGCAAGTCCAATCTATCGTTGTTAAAAAAGGGTTTGGTTCAAATCCTTATGTTAGTAACGGGCTTATCAACATGTATTCCAAATGTGGTGAATTAGAGGAATCGATCAAAATCTTTGAAAGGATGGCTTACACAAACTCAGTCTCATGGAACTCCATAATTGCAGCTTTTGCTCGTCATGGTAATGCTTCTAAAGCTCTCCAGCTATATGAAGAAATGAGACAAGAAGGTATAAAACCAACAGACATAACCTTTTTATCGTTGCTTCATGCGTGTAGTCATGTAGGTCTAGTATGTAAAGGCATGGAGTTTTTGGAATCCATGATAAAACACTATGGAATTAGCCCAAGGAAAGAGCATCATGCTTGCGTAGTTGACATGTTAGGCCGAGCAGGGTTTCTGAATGAAGCCCGAAGCTTTATCGAGTCACTACCTGTAAAGCCAGATGCACAACTTTGGCAAGCACTGTTAGGTGCGTGTAGCTTTCATGGTAACTCAGAAATGGGGAAGTATGCGGCCAACCAATTATCTGTTGAAGAACCCGATAGCCCTCTGCCTTACATTTTGATGGCTAACATTTATTCTTCAAAAGGAAGATGGAAAGAGAGAGCTGAATCCATAAGAAGAATGAAGAAGGTTGGGGTGGCGAAGGATACTGGGACGAGTCACATTGAGATGAACAAAAGAGTCCATAGGTTTGTTGTTGATGATCGTATGCACCCACAAACAGAGGTAGTTTTTGATGTTATATTAGTGTTATTTAGGCATTTGACAGATGAAGGATATGTTCCTGATAAAAGATGCATTCTACGCTGCTGGCATGATGATGATCACGATGAAGATGATGATGATGATGAGCATGATCATGATGGAGTAGCTAATTCATGTAACATCAAGATAAATAATCTAGAAGCTTAGTGAAAGAAATCTTTGGTGTCAAACTTTGCAGGCAGAATTCAAGACGTTTTCATATACTTCAGTTTGGTTTTCCTTAAGAAATATAGTTAATCAACTTATATATTAATAACAAATTACAAGACTTAAATAAATAAAAAATTAAGTAATCAGTAATAAAATTATAAACCATTTTAAATAGTTAGTAATATGATATAGGATTTCTTTTGAAACTTCCATTTTTAAAAAGCTTCATTTTTTTAAAATTTGTTTAAGACATTTTGTTATAAAATCATTTTTAAAAAACCATTTTCTTAGGAAAATATTTTTTATATTATAAAAATCTCATTGTTTAAATTTGTTTGAAACATTTTAATAGATTTTGCCCAGAATTAAATTTTTTTACTAAAACTTTTATTTCTTAAGAAGTCCGATTTTAAAATCTTTCGTATTATCATTTAGTATAAAAGGATATAAATAGTTGCCTATCAAAAAATTATTTGATTTAGAATATGCGTAAATTTGTTTAGGATTTGTTCATTCGTATAGGTATTTCAAAATGTCAATTCGCAAGTGTGCGCTCGCGAGGACACATTGCATATACACATATATGTATTATCTAATACCATGGTTGTAAACGAGTTGAGTTAAGACTTGGCTTGCTTGAGCTTGAGTTTGACGAATTTAAGTTATAAGATAGTGCGTGAGTCATGTTGTTTCGGGAGCTTTGTTTCTAAAGTTTGAGTCTGGCTTCTTGTCATCTTCTCAAGATTGAGTTTGGGTTGGCTTAGCTCATCTATGATTTATTAATTATTTTCTTATTTTAATTTTATACAAATTTATAATTTTTATCTTTTATATAAAATAACTAGTGTGTCATTACCTGACTTTGCTACAGGTTCAAAACATAGACGTGACGTGGTGTTAAAATTTAAAACGTTTGGTTGACGACGTGTACTAATAGTAGTCAACTAGTCATCCTATGAAAAATTCTACAGTGAAAAACAAAACAAAAAATGAAAATCCTAAAGAGAAAACATCTAAAAGATAAAAACAAAGCAAGAAGAAAGCTACAAAAATAATTTCAGTTAAATACACACAAAAATACACACCTTTTCTTTAGTGTAACCCTAAATTGTTGTCGCCATCCGCACGCTGCCACCACTACACTACGATGTAAGTAGCACCAAATCATCGTCATGCGTTGGTAATCCACCATCATATTTGTTCACAAGAAACATGTTCATCACCAATACCTTCTCTCCACTCTATTTTCTACTCTTGAGAGCACAACCAGCCCATCATATCTAGTATGCAACACATTTATCAAAACAATTGTGGTGGTCCTAAATTTGAAAACAAAGGTTCAATTGGTTGCTTTGATGGTGGATGCAAATTTGAAAAAAAAAGAATTGCTTTGATGTTTTTCACAAACCTACAAAGGTTCAACAAAGGATTTAAAAAAAATTGATTTTGCATCACACGTCACTGTTCTCTTTTTAGTGATGGTAAACATCTATTCCATCACTACACAAGCCGCCACATTTCATCTCTCTTTTCTTAGCTATCATTTCCATAGCAAAGGAGAGGAAGTTTGTCTTGTTTTCCAGGGTTTTTTGCGTATGATTCATTAGCATCACATTAACCCTCTAGACTTAGCCTAATTAATGAAAATTACATAAAAATGATTAAAATAAGATAAAATATATTTTGTTCACACAAAATATATTTATTACAATAAAACTCCTAGTCATCTAAATCTTCAACGTCTCGACTCGATTCTTCGTCTCGAACGTGATGGGTTTGACTTTTGTTGACTTTGACCGTGACGTTGACTTTTGTTGACTTTGACTATGTTGATAATATAGACTATCTTATACAACTCCATCAGCTTTCTTTCATTTTCTCTAATTTTTCTAGAGGGTGATGTCTCCTATAATACCCACAATTTATCTGGTGAAACATTGTAAGAATTAAATGTAAAGGCTGATGCAACCCAAACACCCAAAGTCTCTCCTGTATGCATGCACAAGTGAACTGATGTAGAATGCTTCGGAAGTTTCACACCACCATCAGAAAATACACTAAATGTGAAATCTTCCGAAGCCATGACAATATCTTTCGAAGCCAAAGATGAAGTTTTCCGAAGCTTCAAAGACAAAGTCTGTTGGTCCATTTGATCGAATTGCAGTACAAATGAACTGATGAATCGTTCAATATCAAACAAACATACTAAACAAGATGAACAATGAAGATTGATAACAATAACAATTCATTCAATATTAGACAATGATGATCAATACATTCAATAACATCAAAGCACAATGATAATTCTGTGAATTTACTACTTACAATTGGTAACTTGCAACAAGGATCAACGATTAGGGTTTTGCAAGCTTACCAACAATGATAATGATCAAATCTATATATATCAGTCTTAGTTTCGCAGATAGTTTCGCTGTCAGCAAAATTGTTCTGCCGAAACTGTAGTTTTGCCCGACAGAAACAATAGTTTCACCGAGCGAACTAATCAGCTGACTTTGAGCGAAACTATAGTTTCGCTCACAGTTTCGCTAGACTGCAGAACTACAAAAAGCTAATTACATACAAAAGAAAACTAACATAAGACCTATTACAAGCAAAAATAAACATTCTAATTTAAAGTAAGTCCAACCTATGTATGATCTTCAATACTCCCCCTAGGTTGGAACTCACCTCCTTTACTTGACTTGGTTTATCTTTTCAGCTCTAGTTTCCTCCGTTGCCTTTGATTTGTCTTCAACAGCTTATGCAACAACCTCCTTAAGGGCTTCAGCAAATGATTCTCCATGGTCTCTTCCTGCTTCATGAGCCCCTTCGGGATGAGCACTAGCTTGCCCAAACTGCCTTGTCAGATCTTGTATGTCCATGTTCAGATCACCTTGAGCCCTTACTCTCTCTGCAAGCCTTTTCACTTCTGCTCTCACTCCTCTAATATTATTTTCCATAGTCATAAACAGACTGGCTTCTTTTCTTGTTGTAAGGCCCCGTTCCTGGGACGCTTACAGCTGGCCAATCATTGCTCATAAAACATAAAATTACATTTAACTTTCATAGATCATCGCAATGGAACATTAAAATAACCTTTCATTTCATTATAAAAGCTTTTGCAAAATAATACATCGTTAACACATTACAAAACACATGTTGCATTACATCACAAAAGCATTATAAGAATGGATGCCCTCCAAAATAAGCCAAGTAGCTGCCCCGCGCCATCCTCAACAATGCTCACCTGCCAACTGGAAAATGCATAAAAAGTCAGCGTTGCTGAGTGAGTTCTAGTTTTTGTAATAAAACATACTTTACTTTCATTAGAACCGTTCTTTACTTTAGCATGTGATCACACATCATACGTACACGTAGATAATATCATTATTATCTTCATCATTCATTCATTAACTTTCGTTCATTTATTGTACCTCATTATCATTCACATTCGTTATTTCGTTCATATGTTCATCATTACTTTCTTTCATTCCATAAAAAACCATGAACTTTACCCCACCGTCATGCATAAAGCGGGTACTAGGCCGGGGCCTATCATAGACCCCCCGTCATGGCACACAATAGCCTGGCCACAGTACCTAAGGGTAAATTCAAGTGTACCATTGTCATGTGCTATACCCATCGTCATGCATAAAGCGGATACTGGGCCGAGGTCTATCATAGACCTCCCGTCATGGCCCATAGCAGCCTGGCCATAGTATCTAGGGTAAGCGACAAAGGTTCTATACAAATGGTCAATCACAAAGAAAGACCCCGATATGCATCCTTCTAGGGTAGCTAACCCGCATACCGTTGAGCTAACACCCTTCATTGGGTGTGAACCTCTATACATTTGCTTGCAAGCCTTTCTTACTTTTATTCATTCGTTAATGCATGCATTAATTCATCATGTTCCTCTTTTCATTATCTTCCACTTTACGTTACATAATACATTTTATTCCATGCAATAACATTCAACGTAAATCCATGGGAAAATAATCATACATCACAAGGAACATAAACATAAACAGTCAACATCAACATACAAGGCATCATACATACATAACATGCATCATACACATCATGCATAACATCAAACATAAATCATAACATGCCCATCATAACATCTATGACCTCAAAAGTCAACCTACATAGCCCCCGGGAATCCCCCAAGTCAAAGCCTAAGTTACACTTTTCTCCAAAAAGTCAGAAATATTCTAAGTGTTCATCCACATTTATCTTAGTTCATCCGCATTTGTTATAGTTCATCTGTATTTCTTTTACTTCATCCACATTTGTTATAGTTCATCCTCATTTCTTTTACTCATCCGCATTTCCTCCAATATTCATCTGCATTTCCCATACTTAGTCAATGTTCATCCACATTTCCCATACTTAGTCAATGTTCATCCGCATTGACTTTCATCCGCAATGACTTTCATCCGCAATGACTTTCATCCGCATTGCCTTTCATCCACATTTCCCATACTTAGTCAATGTTCATCCGAATTTCTCATACTTAGTCAATGTTCATTCGTATTGACTTTCATCCGCATTGACTTTCATCCGCATTTGCCAACACTTAAGAAGTTTTTTTTAAACTTAGGTGTATGAACTACTCTTTGGGCACATGAGCAGCTGAGGGCACACTATTCATCAGATTCAGTCCCCAAATCTCATGTTTCATGTTCTAAGCTTAACTATTACATTCTAAGTCTTAGAAACATAACCATAACATCATCAAATCATGAACAAAGTTCAGAATCACACCATACGTCATCATGCACACATCAAACATACGGGCATGAAACCCAGTTTTATAAAAACATACATTCCTGCATTTTCAACCCCAAAATCAGTTAAAACATGTAAAAAGAGGGGTTCTAGAACTCACCTTAGTAGCTCTTGAGTATGGCATCTTCCAAACTCGTCTGTAATTGAGTTTAATCGCCTAGAAACCCACTAAAAACATACCCAAACACATACAAACACACACATAAGCATAAAATCAAGGATATGACCAGTCAAGAACATCATAAAACCATGAATTCTTACCTTGAATTCGAATTCTTTCTTGTTCTTCCTTCAAAACCGAGAGTTTTCTTCTCTCTCTAAAAATATTCGAGAATTTGTGTGTAGAGAGAGTGATGGGCGGCCATGCCACCTTTATCACCAACTTTTCAAAGATTTTGTCCTTTTTGTCACTTTTAACCCCTAGACTTGGGCTTTATTTCTTTTCCTTCTTTTTCTTCACTTTATACTTCTTTCTTCACTTTAAAAATAACCAGGTGTTACACTTGTCTCTTCTCCCACACCAGCCTTGATATGATTCTCACATAAAACAGCAAATCTTCATCATAAAAGCTAAAGAGCTCCATAGGGTCAAAGACTTTGAATTCTCTACCATTCTTCACTCTTATCACTGCCTCCCCTGTGTTATTATCGTAAAACCACTTCTCAAAATTCTATAATTATTAGGGAAAGGGATCTGCCAACCTGACTCTATTCACAGTCTTTGGTGGTTTTACCCTCATGACAATTCTTCCTTTTCCAGTCTTCCAATCTTTGTCTTTCTTTGATCACTTCCTCTCTACTTTCATGTATCCAAAAGACTTAAAGTTGTCATTTAAACCATTCTTAATCTCTTTCTCCAAAAGTGAGACTCGTTCACTAAGATTGGCATTCACTAATGGTAGAGCCGCAAGCCTCCTTAGATCCTATTTTTGCAAGGACTTGAATGCCTTCCTCTTAAGCATGTAACTAATTCCACCCCTCTCCTCTTGATCATGAACATCTTGAGGCCGGGGTTATAATACCAACTAATAATCCTCTTATCAGACTCTTTTTTACTCAACCCTTCCAATTAGAAAAAGGGAGTTAGTTCTTCAGGCTCCTTCTCTCTAACAAACCATTCTTCTTTATCCATCTCAAAGACATCTTAATCTATTTCTCCCTTTTTAGCTACATATATCAATGGTATCTCATCAACTTCATAAAATTTTGGCTCAGAATCATAATCTACCAGTTGTTCATCGTCCTCCTCTTCATCAACTAGCCCTTTTCCTTTCTCAGCATCTCTTTCAACAGACTTCTCACTCACAACCTCTTCTCCAACCAAATCATTTTCTATATCAAATCCCATGTGCATAAACCCAGCTTCCAGAATCTCCTCCTCATTCTCCCTACCTTCATCTTCATTCCTTATTCCAGAACCTTCCGCACCAACATTTGCTGCACCAGATGTGCCCTCTCCTGCCCTGGAGGAGGTACACACGTTCAAGAACGGGTATTTAGAAGTATTAGTTAAATCATCTAACTCAGATTGAGTTAGTTGATTGGGTAGGCCGGCAGCAACTTTTAGCTGAGTAACTTCCTCAAACAGCTTCTTTATCAACAAGTTTTGATCTACCAACATCTTCTTCATTTCTTCTATCAACTCATCCTTTTGACTTTCCCACATCTCTTGATTAGTGATTTTGGTCTTTATCATGCTCAATTCATTAGCCAGTGAGCTGTTAAGGTTACGAATCACATCCTCATCTAAACTTCCTCTTTCTTCCATCCTTGGAATTTTAGTAAATGCTTGATGTCTCTGTTTAGTTCTCCTTTCTGATTCTGCTATATCAACTTTCTTCTTCGATCTTTTCTCCTTTTCAATCCTTATCTCTGTATCCTTTTCATTCACTTCATCTTTGAAATCATAATCCTTCTCTTTTGCACATCTCTTTCTCTTCTTAGCAGCATCAGTCTGTTGTGCTCTAGTTTCTTCAGCTCTCTTATTCTCCAACTCGTCCACCCTCCTAATATCGTTCCATCTTTCAGGTGGGTACATGTTTTCCCACAGATGGGTGACCTTCCCGCTAAAGTCATGTCGGATGGCACAACAGTCTGCAAAAATATGTGGGTTCATCTGCACCAACCTTTTCACCTCCCCATGTCTTGGCACATTTGGAATTAGATCATCAAAGATCATCTGAAGAAATCTAGGATACAGAAACCACTTATCCTTCTTTAGTGCCATCACGTTCTCTGCCATAAATGCAAATATCAGTCTCACAATGTTTGCCTTTTCTCCTCTACAACATAACACCATAGCTTTTGCCCAGTCTATGTTCAGCCCATCTGATCCACCTTTACGGTGATCTAAATACATAATAAAGACATGGGCAATGAATCTCCATTCCTTTGAGAGAAATGACTTCTTGATCTCTTTTTGGGAACTAAAAGCTGGCCCCTCATATCCCATACTCCTGAATGTTGCGAACACTTCAGTATCTAACATAGCAACTTCCTCTCCTGAGTCTTCTTCTAGTCTTACGATCCTTGAAACTATCTCAGCTGAAATAGACACTTCATTCTCCAAAACTTTAGCAGTGATCCTTTGGGTGTTCCGTCTCGTATCATACTCAGCTGATCTCCAAAAGTCTCTGATATGTAGATCATAGATGGTAGTAGAATGAGAGATAGCATAAGCTATAGGGGACCTTTGCAGCCACCGTATACAGTCTCTAAATACTACTGCTTTAGGATGTGTATCATCCAAAATGGCTGTTATATTGTTTCTCTCATCAAACTTTAGATTAGCCATTTAAACCTGAAATACAAATGAAATATATTACAAGAAGGTATAAAGTACTAAAATAAGAAAAAAATAAGAAAAAAATAAAGAATAATAAAAAATTGAATTAAACTCGCTGGCCGACACTATAGTTCCGCAGGATGAGATTTAATTTCGGCAGGCGAAAGTATAGTTGCGCCAGCAAGAGCACATCAGTTTCGCCCAAATAGTGAGGTAGATTCGACAAGCCAATGAAATTGAATTTTAGTCAGCAAAACTGTTAAGTTTGCTCGGATAGCATAACCTCAGAGTGTCGCTGAGAACTCAAGAACTTTCGTTTAGTTTCGCTGGACTATTGGTAATTTCACTCGAAGAACAGCGAAGGTACCGAAGAGTCTTGATCAAATATACTCACAATGTGGTAATATTAACAAGATTAAATGACGGTCCTGAGATCGAAGCTCACTTGCGAGTATGAATCAACAAAAAATCGATATCAAAATAACAAAATCACAAAAACGCATGAAGAGGTCACGGAACAACCCTAAGAAATCTAATTTTTCGATTATGCGAAAGTGAGAAGTTAATTTCGCAAAATGACTTAAATAGCATATAGTTTCGCATGCAGCGAAATTAGAGTTTTGCAAGACGAATCTACAGTTTCGCCAAGCGAAGGTGCAATTTCACCAAGCGAAATTAAGGTCGAAATTGACTTCGCACAGTATGAAAATGCCGAGCGAAATTGCAATTTCGTCTAGCGAAACAACTAGCGAAAGTATAGTTTTGCAAGTTTTTTTATTATGAACATTAATTACCGAGATCTAAATCGATCAGAGATCACATCCTCAAGATATATATTAGCACAAAGATGACTTTAATCATCGACAAGCAATGAGATCATACCGATAACTGAATCTAATCACAGTCTTTGAAGGAATTTTGAAATTCTCAAACATATCAATAACGATTGCTGATATGTTTGTCCACTTAAACACATGCCCTATCTTTTTCAACAAAACAGTAGATGATTCCTTAAGGTTCGATTAGATGCTTTAGAATGTTAGGACCCCACAATCATTTGGCAAAAACCCTCACCCAACCTCAGGATTTCTTGAATTTGGCGCTCTTTATAGAACAAGGCTTGTGCATTAGCGTGAAAGCGATTATCGACAGAATATATCATTCAGAGATGAATTCATCATTTAGATGATTTGACACATCTTAGACTAAAATGGTGAGAGCTCCAGGTCTATACCCACGTATAACAAAGGAGATGACCATTTAATCATGTGTCGATGAGAGCTCCAGGTCAGTGCTATCGTACAGCATAGGAGATCATCACTCCAGGTCAGTACTACCGTACAACAGAGGATATTAGTAAAAACAAAAGACATATAAATACACCAATCATGGCTTAGAGATATGGCTTATATAATTTGTATCATGGTGGATGAAAGATTAATTCTCAATGCAATTTTTGTCGGGACTCAGTTTTCGTGCAGGCCAAAATGATTGAGTAAATCCAGACATGTAAGGCCCCGTTCTTTGGATACTTACAACTGGTCAATCATCGCTCATAAAAAAATAATTACTTTAACTTGAAATAAACATTGCAGCCGAAACATTTAAACATCCATTTCATTATAACCACTTTTGCAAAATAATAAATTATTGACCGGTTACAAGACATCATTATTTGCATTACGTCACAAAAACGTCATATTTCTATCAAATGGATTCCATCCAAAAATGCCAAGTAGCTTCCCCGTGCCATCCTCAGCAATGCTCACCTTCCAACTGGAAAATACATAAATAGCATTGCTGAGTGAGTTCTAGTTTTATAAAGACATTGCATTACCTTCCATTAGTTAAAACATTTTCATTACTATCGCACGTGATCACACATCGCACATACATCAAGGTAGTCATAATAAGGAATGTGAGCCATGGGAAAATAAATATACATAATAAGGAATAATACTTTGTTTATCTTCCACTTTACCTTACATAATACTTTCATTTCATTATATGACATGTGAGCCATAATAAGGAATGTGAGCCATGTGAGCCAAGTAGGCACTACACCCACGCCTCATGGACTTTTCCGCCACTGCCATCGAAATCACTTTCGGAATCATTGTGACTCGGTCGCCGTGAACCGTCACCGAAATCCCGTCAGGTGCTGTCAATCGAATCATCTTCTTACGACACACAATATTCGCCTCGTTCTCCGCCAAACACTCAATTCCTAGGACTACATCAAAACCGCCTAAAGTCATCACGAACGGTATAACAGGAAACTTATGACCTTCTAATTCAATGTCATAGCCGTCTATCATCTCAGAAAACTTGGTAGACTTACCTATGGTAGCCTCTATATCAAAGGGCATATCTATACTCTTACTACTAACAGGCAATTTAGCACGGAAAGTAGCAGAAATAAAACTTTTACTAGCACCAGAATCAAATAACACTAAGGCTAAAGTTTGGTTTACTAGAAACATACCTGACACAACATCAAGGTCCGTCCTAGCCTCCTCTAGCGTCATCATAAACACCCTGGTGCTCGCCCTATGTCCTTCTCCTCCAGTCTTCTTCACCCCCGAACCCTCAGCCCTCGGCTTCTTATAGTCTCTACTCTGGTGACCATTCTTTCCACAATTGTAGCACGTTACAACCCCGCATTCCCTTGCTATATGGGCAGGCTTCCCGCACTTGAAGTAGATGTTTTACCCCCATTTTCATTCTCCCGAATGCTCTTTCACACGTTTACCACACCTCTTCGATCCTGCACCAGATGTGACCACACGTCGGTCATCCACCTGTGCACGCTTATTGTTCGTCGGGACACCACCTCGTCCGATCCTCTTCCTA
The DNA here is from genome assembly GCA_018326385.1 of Flaveria bidentis. NCBI lineage: Eukaryota > Viridiplantae > Streptophyta > Magnoliopsida > Asterales > Asteraceae > Flaveria > Flaveria bidentis. The sequence goes on along the minus strand of BJCM01067207.1, from coordinate 379 downwards.
TTCTAGTTCCTGTCTCCACCATTCTTCTTACTCACCTCAGCCACCACCACAGTCATATCATCATACACCTCCCCGCCAAGTCAACTACCGACCTAAACGTTCTTGGTCGAGCAACGATCATATGCCTACGAACATCCGCCGGCAAACCCTGGATATACCTCTTGATCTTTCGTGAGAAGGGTGTCACTTGATCCAGCACCAGACATGCCATCTCATTGAACTTGGTGGTGTATTGCTAATGGGTCATAGTCCTCGCCTCCAGGTGCAGGAACTCCCTATCAACTGTGAGGACAGAACTCCTCAATCACCTACCTCTTCAGCTCTGCCCACTTCATCCTTCCTATCGCCCGACTACCCTCGGCTTGGACGATATTGTCCC
>BJCM01067206.1:0-14109 GCA_018326385.1 Flaveria bidentis | reverse complement strand
GGAGCTTCTTATCTATGATCATTTGCAAGAACCTTGGATACATGCAGAAGCTCTCCTTACCCTTGGCCTCCAGGTTCTTAAACATGTAAGAAAAGATCACGTTGGAGAAGCTGAAGGGGTGATTCAGCACCAGTGCCACGCAAGCATTCTGGATTTGGTCAGATAGATCATCAAATCCACCCCTCCGTGAAGCAATGCACTTTAGAATGACATGGGCTAGGTACTTGAACTGGGAACATAGGTTGCTTTTGTTGAGCATACCTGCGTTGATATCCCCAGTGTACTTCATCCTTAGAAAACATACCCTTACTGTTAGAGGATGTAATCTGGTCGGGTGGGCAGCATCATCACCCAGATCTAGTACCCGTCGAAGGTCCACTGCAGTATCCTCAATCTCTTGGCCAAAAATTATGCTCTGAATGCTGTAGGGCTTAGTAGATCTGTCAACTGAAGCACCTTCCTAGAAGGCCTGCTGTATAGACTGATTGGGTGTTAATGTAGTAGATATAGCTCTGTAGATAATTGATATCCTCACAAATGCAATAATACCAACAAACTCAACAACATTCCGAGTGGAGGCATCCAAGTGGGCACAAATTTTGTGCTTGGTGTTGATGATCCACCTATCTGCCATGTTTCTTTAACACAAGACACATAAACATGAGGTTTGTCCATAAAAGAAGACTGTTGAAATTTAAACTGTTCTGAGATTAGTATAGTTCAATCATGCAATTGAATCATACGACTGAGTTTAGTCATGCGATTGAGCATGCGGCTGAGTTCAGTCGGGCGATTGAGCATGTAGCTGAGTTCAATCGGGCGATTGAGCATGTGGCTGAGTTCAGTCGGGCGATTGAGCATGTGGCTGAGTTCAATCGGGCAATTTAGCATGCGGCTGAGTTCAATCGTGCGATTGAACTCATATGCCTTGTTCATTCGGTCGATTGAGTCATTCGCCCAGCTCAATCGTGCAATCATAACTCTCTGTTCGACACTCTAACCCCAAATCTAGGTCAAAACTTGTTGTTAAACGTTGTGTTTAGACTCTTTAGATTCGCAGGGACCCTAACTATCACTGTATGTCCTTCATTTTAACCATTATGCATATTTACGTGGTCTATTTGACGGGTTTAATAGATTTCTTGATTTTAAATCAATTAGGTCGGTAAGGGTTTGATTACACCAATCATTTTGTGCGATTTCAGTCTCTAAGTACCTGTAGATGAAGGGAGTACATGTTAGAATCACAATCACAGAGCGAAATCGATGAAATCAAATTTTGGTAGAGTAACTTTGCTTTCGTGCGATTTGGGAGCGATTGAGGGGTGATGAAAATGTGCGACCGACTCCCCTCTATTTATACTAGGTTTTACCTTCAGTCGTGCGACTAGACCTATTCGCATGCTTTATTCGTGCGACTGGGGCTTAGTCGTGCGACTGCCTTAGTCATTCCCTTCCATTCGTGCGATTGGTTCATTCTGGTGATCCAATCGCATGTATTGACTTGGCTTAGTCATTCCCTTCCAATCCCATGCTTATGGTCCAATCATACGTCTGGTCCATACATATGGTTCAATCGTACGATTGGCTCATACTCATGATCCAATCGTGCGAATGACTTGGACTTATGATTTTGACCTCATGCACTTTCAACATTTAACCTCTTAACTATTTATAAGATGTTATGACCGATGATCATCTCAGACATGACCTTTTTAATTTGAATAAACTGTGTGATCACCTCAGATGTGATCCTTTTAACTTAAACCTTATGTGTTCACCTCATAGGTGATCTTATTACATTTAAAGCCCGATTGGTCACCTCAGACGTGACCTATTTTAGTGAGTGATTTATAGATCGAATCCAGATGTATAGTCCGACCTTTACCTACCAAATGACTAAAATTAGATCAAAACAACTAGAAATATAAAAACAAAACTAAGACATATTTTTGTATTTTTGATTTGAGGTAGATTGAAATCTTAAGACAAGTATCTAACAAATTTTTCTTCTTGGACAACACAGCTTCAAGTTAATTTGATCATAACTGAAACGATTCATTATAGAATCATACAAGTCTATCAAAATCATTTTGGACATTATACCAAAACCTATTGATGCTAGATTCTTATTTTTATCAAGAGTCATTTGCAAGTTTAGGAAATCATACTAGAGCTATAAGATGCACACACTGATTTGGACTTTCAAGAATTGCAACCATGATGATTGTCAGTATATTTGTCCTCTTAAATCCATACACAGATTTTTGACACAAATTGGTGATGAGTTAGGTTTATTTATTTCAACAAGCATTTGTGGATCTCAAACCTATATGGTAATCAACATTACTCAGGATATTTTTGAGCGGTCTACGGGTATTTTGAAAAGAAGAAACTATTCTAAGAGCTTTCAAAGAGATGCTAAGCCTCAGGTCAGTGCCACCGCACAGCAGAGAGGCACACAACCTATCTTCTTGTTAGAGCATAGATTTTTTCTTTTTGCACATAACACACCAACAACATTTGTTATTAGCTTGATTGCGCTTATCATTTTTTTCTGTGCTTTGCTCTTTTTGTTGTCATCCACACATATTTATGGTGTTTATTTGCTCGTCACTCCTTATTGGAAATATGTTGATTGTGTTAACCAGGGATAAGAAGGGAACCCACAGCAAGTTGAACAACTTAATTTGAATTTAAATCACCAATGAGGTCTAATCATCTATTGTGTTGAATCTACCAACACATCGTATAATGGTCTAGCACCCTCTAGGTCTACTTTCTCTTTGTTACTTCAGTAGCATACCCGTTTTACTATCATTTTTTCTTTAATTTTGCTTAGACTTCTCAGACTTATAATTCGATTTTGCATCATAATCATTTAAATTCTATTAAAGTCCCAAACTATTTGACCCCTGTGTACTATCATTTTCCATTTACATTAAATCCGTATAACAGAGTTGATCTTATTTCTATTAGCTAGACTGTCCTCCTCCTTCGTTTATTTATTTATTTATTTATTTTTTAAGTAATTAAATTAAAACAATTAATTTAATACTAATTTAACCTATTCTCCCCCTGAAATTCTAAAACCAAAAATAATTTTTGTGTTTTTGAATTTTCAATGAACAGGAAAATAAAATATAATATAATATAATATAATAAAATTAAATAAAAAATATCGGACTAGGCACGTTCTTCCTCTAAAATCACATCACTTTTTTTTCACGCCATTAACCTCTAATAAATAGAAAAACTTCGGTTTATCAAATGCTTTTGTGTAGAGGTCGGCGCATTGAAAATCCGTATTTATTTTAACAACATCGATTATTTTCTTTTCAAACCAGTCACGTATAAAGTGATACTTAATTCCGATGTGTTTAGTTTTAGGATCTTAGACTGGATTTTGGTGACAGCAATAGTAGCAAAGTTATCAACAAAAATAGGAGTGTTAGAGAATTGTAAACCGTAGTAGCGCATTTGTTGTTGAATCCAAATGATCTGCGAACAACAACTTAAAGCAGCAACATATTCAGCTTCACAAGTTGACAGAGCAACCAATGTCTGCTTCTTACACTGTCAGGTGACTATTCTTCTCCCATAGAATTGACATCTTGAAGAAGTTGACTTTTAGTTCATCTTGCAACCACCATAATCCGAGTCACTATACGCTGTAAGCTCAAAGTCATCGTCATGATGATACCACAACCCAAGTGTTAGAGTACCCTTTAGATAGCGAAAAATCCGTTTCACAGCAATGAGATGATTCACTTTTGGTTTTGCCTGATATTCGAACAAAGACACGTTTCATACATGATATCAGGACGAGACACTGTGAGGTACATAAGGGATCCAATCATTCCTCTATGCATTGTAGCATCAACCAGATCACCGTTTTCGTCGGGTGCCGCATCATGATTCATGGCAAGTGGAGTTCCAGTTGCCGAAGTATTTTCCATGTCAAACCGACTGAGGATGCCCCCTACATATTTAGTCTGATGTAGGAAGATTCCTTCTGGTGTCTGATCCACCTGTAGACCAAGGAAGAACTTCATCTCCCCCATCGCACTCATCTCGAACTCTGCTTTCATTACAGATTAAAATTCTTTACATAAATCTTTATTCTTGGAACCAAAGATTTTGTCATCCACGTACATCTGTACCAGTAGTAAATCACCATCCTTTTCTTTAATGAATAGTGTATAATCAATCACTCCTCTATGAAAACTGTGTTTCATAAGATAGAGTCGAGAGTTTCTTATACCATGCTCTTGGGGCTTGATGGAGCCCATAGAGAGCCTTATCAAGCTTGTAAACTCTATCCCAATGATATGGATTCTCAAATCCTTCGGGCTAACTAACATACACTGTCTCACGGATTTCACCATGAAGGAATGCACTCTTGACATCTAGTTGATAAACTTTAATCTTCATGTAAGATGCATAGGCTAGGAAGATACGGATTGCTTCCATTCTAGCCACGGGTTTAAACACTTCATTGTAAACAATTCCCTTGACTTGTCTAAAACCCTGAACCACAAGTCGAGCCTTGTTTCTGATTATGACCCTTTGGTCATCTTTCTTGCACTTCAAGACCCATTTTGTGCCAATTACCTTAGAACTTTTTGGTCTATCCACCAGTGTCCATACTCCTAGCTTCTTGAATTGAAGTTCTTCTTGCATGGAACTAACCCATGCCTCATCGTTTAAGGCTTCACTAACATATTTTGGCTTAAATTAAGACACAAAACATCGATATGCATCGTCGTGAAGATAAACTTTTTCCATGACAGAGGCATAATCAGCTGAGTATAGCTGATTTCTTGTCTGAACTCTCGATTGTACATCCCCTATGACGTTGTCCAGAGGATGATAAACATGTATTTTTGATCTGGGAGTGGTGGGAACAACTTCTTCCTCATCCAGATTTTGAATTCCTGGGTTAGTATCTGCGGCTGTTGGAGTTTAAGGTTCCGAAGTGTCTAAGACATCAGCATCTGATGCTTATGTACTTGCAGTAGCAGGAACCTGTTCCTCCTAGTCCACCTGTTCAGTCTCCACTTCTTCATCGTCAGATGAGGAATCACTTACATCATGTGCTCCCCCTAAGGAAGTAGAAGATTCACCTAGTGGAACTGATATTGTCAAGTCTGGTGATGGTGTATTTAAGACATCAACCATCATTCTGGTCGATAACTCATCATCAGGAGGGGAGATAGGGATATTAAAGGACTTAAACAATCCATCATAATCGAAGAAGAATGAATGACCCTTTCCAGCTAGGGGGTGGTGTATCTCTGAACGTCAATGTTGCACCACACTTCTACCTGACTTGTTGAGTTGTTATAAACTCGCTTGTTCGGTATATTGTATCCTAGGAAGATCCCTTCTTCAGCTTTTTCATTGAACTTCCCCGACTGAGTTTTCTTCAGCAGCGTACATGGTGCGCCAAATGGTTCGAGGTACTCCAGATTAGGTTTACGTCGCTGGAGCAACTCAAAACACGTTTTACCATGACGTTTGACCACAAAGACTCGATTGAGGGTATAACATGCATTGGCAACTGCCTTGTTTCAAAATTGGATAGGAAGTTACGAGTTTGCTAACATTGTTCGTGCTATCTCTATCAAGCTCCTGTTCTTTTATTCAGCTACTCTGTTCATTTGAGGAGTGTAGGCAGATGAGAACTGGTGTACAATTCCTTTCTCTATGTAGAAAGCTTCGATCCACTGGTTCTTGAACTCTGTGCCGTTGTCTGATTGAATTTGTCTTGCTTTTAGCTTGTAGAGAGATTCCAATGTAGTTACCAATTGTTTGAAAGATTCAAATATCTCTAATTTGGATTTCAGAAACATCACCCAAGAGAATCTTGAGTAATCATCAGTGACTACATAACAGTACAGAGCACCAGCGATGCTTTTGGTACTGACAGGACCAAACAGATCCATATGTAGAAGTTCAAGAGGCAGGTCAATGGAATTTACTTTCTTTTCCTTGTGAGACTTCTTGGTCTGTTTACCTTTCTTACACGCTATACAAAAATCCAGAAGTTGAAAATTATTAACATTAACTCCATTTACTAAATCATTCTGGATTAGATGATTCATCTTCCATGGATTGATGTGTCCCATTCTCCTATGCCAGGAGATTGAGTCTTTCTCTGTTGCCATAGACAAGAAGCATTGAACTTTATGATCGGTTGTGGAGGCTTTTGATAGATCCAAGACATAGATCATTATATCTTGAAGCTGACATTAAAATTTTGTCCTACGGGATAATGTAATTCTTCTTCGATACATAGCACTTCTTGTTATCAAAGACCACTTTGAATCCTTTGTCACATATCTGGGACACTAAATGCAAGTTATTCTGTAGTTGTTGAATGTAGTTGACCTTAACAAACTTGATTTTTTGGTTTCCTACTTCGCCTTGAGATGTGATGTATCATCCTTTATTCCCAGCAAATGATACATGTCCCCCTTTACTTTGTTTGACATTGAAAAGGAGAGACAGATTCCCGGTCATGTGCCTAGATGCCCCACTATCAAAAATCTAGGTGTTTGTGATAGCACTGTAACAGACACCCTGCACATTAAAAGGAAATGATCAGTTTAGGTTTGGGACCCAAGTCTTAACTGGCTTGGGTGACCTAGAGGAATCACACATCATAAACTTAACCCACTGTCCATCTGAGGGTGAGGGCATATCATTCTTCATATTGTTCTTATCATCAGATAGTTGACTTGACTTTTCTTTTCATAAGCTAGTTATGTGTAAGGCCTGTTTATGATAAACAGATGATTGGCTTACAGTCTGAACTTTAGGTTCATTTATACTCTTTGGTGGAGAGATATAAATCCTTTTAGAAAAACGTGGTTTAGTATCATAAAGTTCAATTTTATGTCTGGGAGTGTGATAATAAGGACAATTAGAAGCAATATGTCCTTTCTTTCCACAATTGTAGCAAGATCTCCCTTCTACATGTTGAGGAAACTGTTTCTATGAGGTAGAGTGAGATATAGGTGTGACTTGAGTCTAGTTGGGTTTGGACACTTCTTGTTTATATGTTTTTGATTCTTTAACAAAATTCATTGTATGAACATTTTTAACATCTTTAACCTTTTGTTTATTTGAACTTTGACATGAAGCACGTGGTTGGTTAACTGGTTTGGTCAGTTTGGGTTGTGAAATAGACTTTGGTGAACCTGACCTTACATTAACCCTTTTAAATTGTTCATCCAAATTCACAATAGGCAATTTACCTTTAGATTTCAAAGTAGCCTCCTTCTGATTAGTGACAGAATTCACCGGTTTACCCGTGGAATCCGGATCATTAACTAGAGGAGTGGACACCAAATGATCCTTAATTGGATTGTTATTTACTGGTCTACATTTAGTATTTAACATGATCTCATGTGGTGGTGGAATCACTTTGTAACCCAACCCCTCCCCATTATTTCATTCTTTCACTAAGTGTTGAACTATGTGAGAAGAATTGGTCCAACTGTGTAGATTTTGTTTTAATGAGTTGACTTCGACTTCTAAACCTGCTTTTTCTTTCTTAGTTGCTTCCAATGAATTTAAATAGAACTTTACATCATTAGCTTCATTAAAAGCAACAACCTCGGTTTCCCTTAGTTGTTTATTTAAAACTTCTATTTTCTCTTTATAGCTGCACTCATTTTGTTTTAAAATCTGATTAGCTTTTGTGCATAGTTGTAAATCATTTACCAAGCTGTCATTATGGTCTAATAACCTAGCAAACTTAAGATCAATGCTTTCTCTAAATTTATTACATTCAATACAAGCATGATTTTCAAAAAGTTGGTCTTTGGTACTTACCTGTGAAGAATCTGATGTATCAGCCATCAATCTAGAATTTGACTCTTCGGATGTTGGAGATTATGAACATGTCGTTCTGAGTTCTTCTTCAGCCAGGTGATTTACCACATGCACAATATCTTCATTATCCAACATCACTAGTCCAACTGTGATTTCTCCTTCACTCTCAGAGTCATCATCCAATCCCTTGACACTGGCAATATTCGATTCACCCGGAGACACAAAACGGAAGGTCCAATCCAGCCCTTCATCATCTTGAGCAGTCAAGGCCTTTGTCTCTTTGCCTGATGAGGCAGCTCCACTTATTTATTTGTCTTGACGATTGAATCTTGAGAATGGATTTCCGTTTCCTGTTTTCTTGGGCTTAACACATTCATGTTTGAAATGCCCCTTTTCTCCATAGTTAAAGCAGGTAACTTTGGTTTTATCAAAACCAAAGGTAGTGTCTTTTGTGGCTACCAAGTTCTGTTCAGTCTTTTTCACAAACTTTTTCGCTCTCCTGATAGCACTTTCCAAAGCCCACATTATATCCATTCTTTCTAGTTCATTTTTTTCCACCTGCTCGTAGTCTTCATCTGTTAGATGGAAATTGCCAATCTTCCCTTCAACTAGACCATCATAGGAATGAACAACCACTACTAGAAGGTCCATGTGCTCCTTTGCAACCACCATAGTAATATTACCAAGATTCTCGGTCTTCACTTTAGTAGCATTTCCTTCAGGCACAATATATTGGGTACTAGATGACCCCGACGTTTCAGATTCTGAAGCTGTGGTTTGAGAAGGTGCCGCTGAACTAGACGCAAACACTGTTTGAAGAGGTGCTCCTGAACTAGTTGGAGTGGGAGGGGAGTTATAAAGTGAAGGATTCTGGTATCCTTTCTGAGACTTGTATTTCATCCTCAGTTCTTCCTCTCTCAACTACAATATGAAGTCATTTATATCCAACTTTGATAGAATATCGTTCTATCTCAGATTTGACTCAAACGAGTCCCATTTCTCTAGTAAACCATCTGCAAAACTTGACACCTTATCTTCCATAGACGTTGTTACCCCATGAGTGTGCAAGTCACTCATTAGATGGTATAACCTGTCTATAACATCATACAAGCTTTCTTTCCCCATCAAAGAGAAGTTATCAAACTCCTTCTTCAGAGCCTTTGCCTTTAAAGCTTTCAACGTTGCATTCCCGTCGTATCTTTTCTCCAAATCTTCCTATAATTTTTTGCATGTTTGTTCTCAGAAAACTAATGGAATATGTCTTTTGGTATTGACTGAGTCAACAGGGCATACACCTTCTTTTCAGCATTGTACTTCGCTTTCTGGCTGTCAGTCATACCTTCCAAAGTTAAATTAACACCACCAGCACCGACTGACATACTATAACTTGTCTCAATAGATTCCTAAAGGTTGGGATCAACTCCATTAAGATAGATTTCAAATCATTGTTTCCATTGTGGGTAATCATCTAACGGTATAAGTTTAGGTGGTTTATTGTGATTCCCAATTTCATTTTCCAAAAACAGGAGGTTCTTGATACGTGAGTCCCTACTGGTAGTAAATGCAGAGAACTGATCTTCCATTTTGTTAAAATTTGAACTTTTTAACTAAGCTGATTCAATCGTGTGAATGGATAGATGCGGATGAGTCAATCGTGCTAGTGGACTAATGCGGATGAGTCAATCGTACGATTGGACAAATGCAGATGACCAATGCGGATGACTCAGTCGTGCGGATGAGGTGTGCGATTTAAGTGTGCGGATGAATTCAATCATGCGATTGGATTCCGTCATACGTATGGAGTGTGCGATTGGAGACAAACGAGTGAAGATGTTTAGTTGTACGAATGGATGAGCGACTGAGTTCAATTGTTCGAATGGGTGTGCGATTGAGTTTAGTCGTGTGATTGAGCCAATCGTGCTACTAAAGGCTGCTGTTTTTTTAATTTGAAGGTCTTTGACACTTTGACACAAAAATACAATTTTTCATGAACCCTAATCTACCGTAAGCCAAAAAACGTAAACTTTGAGACTCGGAGAGGTTGAAAACATTGTTTTAGACAAAAAGATGATGTTTTTGATTGAAAAACGTGATTTTTACACTGAAACCAATTGAATCACACGCAAAATCAAGAGCAAAAGCTCTGATACCACTTGTTAGCATGGTCCATTTGCATGAAGACTAATACAACTAAGTTTGAACACATTTCTCAATCATTACTGACTATGAACTATGCACAAAAACCTCAAACCTATATAGTAAGTTCATTATACTTTAACACACAATAATACAATGAAATATTAAACATTATAAGCATCAACCACATATTATATTTCATTCAACTCATTCATTACATATTTTTAAGACATTATAGACTTTTACATTAAGCACATAAACTAGGTACATTTATGTATCAACATTATTACCGATGTGTATGTATGATGTTTGATCGTGCAAGAATGTAAAGAAAGGTTTTAAGCAAGAGTAAAGTATATTTTATTTTAAAACTAGAATTCACTCAGCAACACTGACTTTTATGTGTTTCCAGTTGGTAGGTAAATAATGCTGAGGATGGCACGAGGTGGCTACTTGGCTTGTTTTTGGATGGTATCCATTTTATGTTGCGATAATGTTTTTGCATTGTATTGCGAACAAACGATATTTTGTAATGAATGTTGTATTATTTTGCAATAGCGATTATTTTCATGAAATGAAATGGTTGTTTAAAATGATTCTGCTGTAACGTTTTAGTATGATAATGTAATCATATGTTTTATGTGCGATGATCGACCAGCTGTGAGTGCCCCGGGAACGGGGCCTTATAGAGTCTTAAAAGATTGTTCATTTGTTTTCACTTTAATAAAAAGTTAAAGTTAAGATCTTTAACTATTGTTCTTACAAACCCTAACTTAGAAGTACTAGTTGTTGATCATGTAGTATTAGAACCCAAAAGTAATTATCTTTCATTATTTAAGTAAATTCGTATTAAAGTTTCTTACTTTACGCAATTGTGTTCATTAATTCATTCTCAAGTTTCAATTTTTAGTTATAAATTTCATGTCTTTAAGTTAATTGAGTCGTGTAAAAAACACTTTCCACATATTCCTTGAGGAGACAACCTTACTTACCCTTGCACAATAAAGGTAGCTAAGACCGATATAATAACTTGTTTTTGATCAAGTCTTAACAACCATATCAAAATGGCGCCGTTGCCCGAGAATTAGTGCGCTTAGTGTTTAATCGTTTTTACTTGCTTTTTAAAAAAATATAAAAAACCCAAAAATGTTTTACTTTTCTTTTTTTCATTTTAATTTGTTTCTTTGTTTAGTATTACGCCAGGTATTTATGTTTTCTTGTTTGTAGGTGACCATTATGTTAATGCATACAAGATTTTCAAGAAGGACCTCACCATTACACTTTGATCCAAAAATTGAGAAGACTTTAAGAAGAAATCACGTGTTTCACAAATCATCAACTTCAAGGATTTCTCAACTTCGTGGTCAAACAAGATCTAAAGAATGTATATCTTCAGCAACAACTCAATGGATTTTCAATAGGCTTTCAAGAACTCCCGAAAGTAATCGAACAAGAAGAATGAATAATCCAGAAAAGCAAGGAGGGCCACAACCCAACCAACCCTTGGGAGACACCCGATTCCTTGTGTTTCCTCCACCTGATGAACCTCCACCTTAACCATAACCAGTGCAACCTTAACCATAGGGGCCGATCCCTGTAAATCAAGGAGTTCAACAACAACCTCCTCCAATAAAATTCCAACCAACACCTAATATTTGGATCCATTATCCAGGTTTTCAGTAAGACGTGGAAAGGAGTCACCATAGCAATGATGACCGATTTTTGGTCGAATGTCGTCACCATACTAATCATGTGAAGATTGGATTGAAGATTAAGTTAACATGGGTTGACCAAACCAACATGACTTTGAGGATTATGGAAACCAACAAGGATATCAAAATGGCAGTGTGGCTATGCTCAACCACCCATTCACAACAACATGGGATGCCAACTATTTAATGACATACGTGCCAATCTGAGAGCTCAACAATATGTAGTAGCCTATGGTGTGGATAGTCACTTTCATCTAACCATCGCTATCAATTCATCTCTTATAGTCTCACCAACACAAAGGGGTCGAGCTTTTGAAGTCTGCCCACATGTTTGGGAATTCTTCCTCAATTCCATGGTATGGAAATTAAAGAACCCCACTTACATATATCCGAATTTGAGGCATCATGTAATACCATTGGTGGCCAAGGCTTTTCACTAGATGAAGTTAAATTGGTCCTATTCCAATTCACCTTTATAAACAAGGCCAAACAATGGTTCATATATCTGTTATCTGCAAGTATTCACACATGGGTTCAAATATAACAATAATTCTTGGATGAATACTAATCTTCTCAAAGGACAAGTGATGTAAGGCGAGCCATTCGAGTATTTACACAACAAATAGGTGAACAATTTCATGAAGCTTTTCACTGGTTCAAAGAAATGCTATGAACTTGTCCATATCATGGCATAACTATGTGGGAATTAATTTCATGGTTCCATGATGATTTATCACTAGAAGATGCAATAGATGTAAATTATATAAGTGCAGGAACAGTTACCTTAAACCATGAAGATGATGATTAGGATATTCTCAAAAGGGTGAGTGTCATCTCCAAGAAGCATGCACAATCAAGCCGAAGGTCGAGGAGGTCAAGTGTGAAGATGGTGAATGATCATGTGGCCATGGATAGAAGTGCAATCTTAGAATGAGAAATCGCAAGCCTTAAAGTTGGAAAGAGTGCTGTCACAAACGTACCTACTGAGTATGAAGTGTGTGACATGTGTAATGTGTGACACCCTACACATATGCCACATTGGCCGTGGATAGGAGAGATTCATGGTTCATAAGGAATGTCTGGCCTCTAAAATCAACAACGCGTTTTGGGCGTATTGGCTGTGAATGAGAGGAGAACTCCACACTTAAGCATGCTCAGGTGGGAGCAATCCAGGGATGGGTGACCTCCCAGGGAAGTTTTAACCCGGGCAACCAAAAGGCGATAGGCCGGGTGTTACAGAATGGTATCAGAGCCACTTCTGTGCCGTTCGGGGTGTGAGACATACCTCACCAAGGATGGTGACTTCTCGGGATCATCGAGGACGATGAGTCCAAACAGGGGTGCTTGTGACACCCTACACATATCCCATATCGGCCATGTACAAGAGAGATTCCTGGTTCATAAGGAATGTATGGCCTCTAACATCAATAAGGCGTTTTGGGCGTATTAGCTGTAGATAAGAGTAGAACACCAGAGTTAAGTGTGCTCAGGTGGTAGCAATCTTGGAATGGGTGACCTTTATGGGAAGTTTTCACCCGGGTAACCAAAAGCAAATCTGTGAGCTCTTTTTGGGCAAAGCGGACAATATTGCTGATGCGATAGGCCGAGTGTTACAGAATGGTATCAGAGACACTACTGTGCCATTTGGGATGTGGGACATAACTCATCAAGGATGGTGACTTCTCAGGCTCTTCGAGGACGATGAGTCCAAGCAAGGGGTGCCTGTGACACCCTACACATATCCCACATCGGCCATGGACAGAAGAGATTCCTGGTTCATAAGGAATGTCTTGCCTTGGGCGTATTAGCTGTGGATAAGAGGAGAATGCCACAGATAAGTGTGCTCATTTGTGAGCAATCTAGGGATGGGTGACCTCCCCGGAAGTTTTCACCTGGGCAACCAAAAGCAAATTCGTGAGCTCCTCGTGGGCAAAGCAGACAATATTGTTGATGGGATAGGCCGGGTGTTACAGAATGGTATCAAAGCCACTCTTGTGTCGTTCAGGATGTGGGACGTACCTCACCAAGGATGGTGACTTCTCAGGGTCATCAAGGACGATGAGTCCAAACTGGGGGTGCTTGTGACACCCTACACAAATCCCACATCGGCTGTGGACAAGAGAGATTCCTGGTTCATAAGGAATGTTTAGCCTCTAACATCAACAACGCATTTTGGGCATATTGGTTGTGGATGAGAGGAGAACTCCACAGTTAAGCGTGCTCAGGTGGGAGCAATCCAGGGATGGGTGACCTCCCTTGGAAGTTTTCACCCGGGCAACCAAAAGCATATCCTTGAGCTCTTCGTGGGCAACACGGACAATATTGTTGATTCGAGGGGTCGGGTGTTACAGAATGGTATCAAAGCCACTCCTGTGCCGTTCGTGGTGTGGGACATATCTCACCAAGGATGGTGACTTCT
>BJCM01067205.1:0-10251 GCA_018326385.1 Flaveria bidentis | reverse complement strand
AGCTTGGTTATGAGATCTTTGATCTAAGTCCTAAAATCTATGTGCTCATGTTTTAGAACTGAAATGGTTTTCTCTAAGTCCTCTATCTTCAGTTTATAATCATTTTCAGACTTTCTAAAATCAGATTTTAAAATGTTTAAGGACTCAAGATCAAATCTTATCTATAAGTTATAGGACCTGTATCTATTAACTTTAGCAATGCATTCAGGAGTACAGAGATGTTCCAATACCTTGGCTTCATCATGATATGTCATTAGTGCTTGGTTTGCAGAAGCATCTTCCACCTGAAAGCTCCAGTCAAAGCCTCCTTCTTCAACAACAATAGCAGTCTGTTGCTTTGGCTTCTCATTCTGGAGAGCTTTGTCAGTGTAGTTAGGTCTGGACTGTGTTTGGCCACCACTTGTTTTAGGTGCCTTACACTCTCTGGCAAAATGGCCCATCAAGTTGCAGTTGTAACACTTGACTTTGTCTTTGTCCAGGCCAAACTTTCCATTGGTTGCATTGCTTAGAAACTTCCTTCCAGTCCTCTTGTAGGACTTCTTGGCTCTGTGAGTGAGAAAAGCCATCTGCTAGGCTATTTCCATGTATTCCAGATCATTTGGATGAATATAGTCCATATCTTCAAGAGTGAAAAGAGAGTTGCCACACCTTTCATTAGAAGACACAAAAGATTGAGAAGAGCTTGTCTCTTGGAATAGGCTTTCTTGAGTCTAGTTCTCCCTTGCTGTCTCTGGGAAGGTGATGACAGAACCCTGTGGTCAGTTGTCAGAGTAGCATATGAGATGATGTTGGGTTCTACGCTTTCCTTTTCAACCACAGTCATGGTTTCACCTGTTTTGAAGGTGAAGTTTTCAAACTCCTGCTTCAGGAGATCTTTCTTGTTCTCCTTGGCTTCAGAAGAACCCTCGTACATCAGTTTCAGTGCATCCCACAACTGCTTAGCTATTTTTCACTTCTTTAAACCTCTGTACATAGAGCTTAGAAAGGCAGTTTGAAGGGCTATCATGGCTTTTCTATCAATCTCTACTCTCTTCCTATCTTCATCAGAGTAGTTTGCCACATCCTTGGGGATCGTACCAGCACCAGTAGCAGAGGGGGTGCTAGGTATAAAAGGTCCATTCTCAATAGACTCCCACATTCTTGAGTCTAGAGACCTGATGAAACCTTCTATTCTTAGGCACCGGGTATCAAAGTCGTCATCTGTGATCAGTGGGGACTTGTTCATAGTTCTAGTTTCCAAATCAGTCTTGGAAATGACTACCATTTGAAAATTTGAGTATTTGTGTGTGTGAGGGATCTTAAGATGGTGAGATCTTATATCAAGAGCCTGGAAAGCTCTAATACCAAATACAGGACCGGTGAAGGGGGTCACTTACAACACAACAACACAAAGAGAAGATTAACCAAACTTAATCAAATAGTAAGAATGGATTAACCACAAGTATGACACTAAGAACACAAGTAATAAGCAAGAGATAGAACAAGAGAACATAAGTGTTTGGTTTTCAAGGATGCAGTATATTGCTTTCTCAAGTTCTATTACAAGTGTTACAAAGCATAAAGGAAAGATACAAGAATAAGGAATACTTATACTATATCATACAGCCGACTATACTTTGAAAGCCAACTGGATACAATTGACTACACACAAACAAAATCAATTGTAGAGTCAAAAGGCATATTGTCATTTTTCTAATGACTATGACATGTCATAGCTCACATCCTTATCTATTATAAAAAGGATAAAGTACATGAAGTAGAAAGTTTACACACTCAAGACCTCAATGTATAGCTACCAAATGCATGGACAGTTTCACCAACTCATGTAAGTTGGTGACTTTACAAAGATACAGCGGAAAGGTGTCCAACTTTATGGAACAGTCCATCAGATAAAGCATGTGTTAAAAGTCTTCGGAAGAAATCTGTTTTCATGAGTTGAGGCTTCGGAAGACTTTGTCTCTGAAGCTTCGAAAGAATTCATCTATGGCTTCGGAAGATATCGGTCTTGGTTTCGGAAGATTTCACACTTAGAATATTTCTGTTGCATGTGTGAAACTTCCTAAGCATTCTTCTTCAATGCACTTGTGCAACATGCAGGATAGACATTGGATGTTTGGGTTGCATCAGCCTCTTCATTAATCTCTATATCAGCTTAACAAACCTGGACATTTGAGCCTCTAATGTCTCACCCAACACATGGTTAAACATGTTAAACTCTTGGTTCAACATGTCTTTTTGGCTTTCCTTCATGTCCTTATTACACATGATATGTTCCTCCATCACATCCTAATTCTTTAGCCATTCTAAAATCCTTGAACTTTTGACCAATCTTAGTAGTAAGTGTCATAGTGATGGTAGCATACACTTTATCATCACTACAAAAAAATTATCCTATAGTAACACATAAAAAGTGTCACATAATACCCAAAAAGTGCCGATAATGGCCCCTGTATGAATGTGTGGCACACAAAAAAAGTGCTACTAGAAGAAGTGCCACTAAAGCCATTTAGTGGCACTTTTTTTTTGTGCCACCCATTCTTGAAAAGATTTTTAGTGGCACTTTTTTTGCAAAATATCTATACCAATTTAGTGGCATAACTTTTTTTTCATAAATTTAATAAAGGCTTTTGAGGGCACGAATGAAGTGGCAATAAATGTATTTCTAGTTAGAGATAAATGATGGTTTTGAATCATTACAAAAATACAATTACAAAAATGGAAATGAAAAATACTTAAAGTTATATAATCATAACATAGATTATGGTTTCAATCCAAAACATGTTCCAGTGTTAGCAAACAAAAACATAATAAGTTCCAAACATATTCAAGTGTTTACAAACAAAGTAAATATGCTTTTTCTGGTTGTTAACTCTATTCCAAGTAATCCATGAATGTTGCTATCTCTACTACACCAACACTTCACATTTTGTCAACTCTTCCTTCATCATCATGACTTTTTGAAAATGATATTTCATTACTAAATAAATAAACAACACGAGTGATTTAAAAAATACAAATTAATTTAAATAAATTTTAATACAAAGTAGTAGGGACAAGCAACTATAAGATATAAGGACCCAAAAATAAGTAATAAACGGGTCAAACAAGTTAAGTTGTACATATACTAAATAAACAGGTCAAATAAGTAAAGTCATATATATAATAATAAACGGGTCAAACAAGTAATACATATAGTAATAAATGCCTCAAACAAGTAAAATTATACCTATGGAATTAAACAGGTCAAAAAAGTAAAGCTATGCATATAGTAATAAACGGGTCAAACAAGTTAAGTTGTGCATATAGTAATAAATGGGTCAAATAAGTAAAGCTGCATATATAATAATAAACGGGTCAAACAAGTAATACATATAATAATAAATGACTCAAACAAGTAAAGTTATACATATGGCAATAAATAGGTCAAACAAATAAAGTTAGGCATATAATAATAAATGGGTCAAACAAGTTAAGTTGTACATGTAGTTATAAACATGTCAAATAAGTAAATTTATATATAATAATAACGGGTCAAACAAGTAATACATATAGTAATAAATGGCTTAAACTACTAAAGTTATACATATGGAAATAAATAGGTCAAACAAGTAAAGTTATGCATATAGTAATAAATGGGTCAAACAAGTTAAGTTATACATGTAGTTATAAATAGGTCAAATAAGTAAATCTATATATAATAATAAACGGGTCAAACAAGTAAAACATATAGCAACAAATGGCTCAAACAAGTAAAATTATACATATGGCAAAAAATAGGTCAAAAAACTAAAGTTATGCATATAGTAATAAATGGGTCAATCAAGTTAAGTTGTACATGTAGTTATAAATGGGTCAAATAAGTAAATCTATATATAATAATAACAGGTCAAACAGGTAAAGTTATGCATATAGTAATAAACAGCTCAAACAAGTAAAGTTATACATATGGTAATAGCACAGGTAATAATCTTCACAATAATATTAAAAGTTGTATGGTCATATATGTAAGTACCTGTATGTTCATATCACTAAGAACTGTAGACAAGTTTGCATTGGGGATATGTTCTTGGATAATGTTCATCATCACATTCATAACACTTTCTAGCTGATGAATAATTTGTGAATTATTTGGAGATTTTTCATTAATTTTTGTGGCTAGCATTCGTCCAATTAATCAAACATACCCTCTTTTCTCTGGGCCTTTAACTTTTGAATAGTCATCTTTGGTAAAGTCATCCCAATCTCATGGTGTGCTTGTAGAGTTACTTGCAATAGTTTTCAGTGAACTCTAAATAGATAATAATGCAAGCAAGCATTTATTATTATTATTTTATAAAGTAAACATGGACATGATAAATAAGAACATTTTATTATGTAAAAATGCATTACCACAACTCTAGCAGCTTCATCATCTACATAATTTCCATCTTTACGAGTTCATGTTGTTATATACATTTCTCCTCTTGTTGGGTACACACCATCATTCTTCATTGCCTATAATTTATGTTTGATGGTTAGTAAGAGAGTTCAAAAGAATGTATGACAATAATTTCAAAATAAACCAGATTAATACCACTTCATGAGCAAGTCTAGCAAATGACTTTGTCCTAGTTACATGAGGTTCCTTCATCTTTGAGCGGCTTGATTGTTTTTAGCACATGTATTCTTTTAATAATTGGTATTTTAGCACATGAAAAGAAATCATACAAAATAAAATGAGAAAATAAAATGGAAGGCGTATTGAAAATAAAATGATTGAAACTAATTTTCTAAGCAGATTGGAAATTAGAAGGTGTATTGAAAATAAAATGAGAAATTGGTATGGTCACCTGAAATTCTGGAGTGAACCAACGAGTAACAAGTTCTTTAAGTTGAGTTGCATTCACTCCATCATCATTACTAGTTTGTTGCATCACAATTTCATCAATACTGAGGCTTGGATCATATCCATGTGACTTTAATATACCTTTCCATGTTCTCCATTTTTCCCCATGCTATGCAATATCCATTTTTTAACCTTACTTGTTTCATCCGGATGAAAAGTAAATTTGTACTACAAATAAAAATTACATATATATTAGTGTGTAACTCATAACTTAATGAGTTTACCCATATAAGTAAACTAAAAAGACATACTTTAACAAGTGAATACATATCCTCTTTTTGTTGCATAGGAACTTTTCTCCAATCAGAATATTCAATTAATACATGCTCAGCCATCCTTACAAGTGTCCCAAGGTACTGAACAAATTCTTTATCCCCCACTGGCTTTCCATGCGTGTTAAATATGACAAGTATTCTTTCAATACTATTCATCTTCAATATTTCCGCCTTTTGTGTATAACCCCTAACCTTTTTCGAAGCACCTAAGGAAATTTGATAAAATAAAACAAGTAAATGACACAAAAACAATATCAAAAATAACTTCAAGACTAAGTTTGGGATGCATGTTATAATACTTATACATAGAAATCAATTTTGAACAGGTCTTAAAAACCTAAACTTGCCTAAAAATAACTTCAAGACTAAGTTTGGGATGCAGAACCTGTTGGTTTTTCATTGTAAGGGCCTTGTTTGTTCTTGAACATTGTGATGAACTTCTATTTCTGCATCATAATGATTATTTGTATGTATCATATCATCCATGTCTTTATACTCATGATCTTGATCAATATCATCTACTTCTATATCCGTTCTATTACTACATGAAAGCATATAATAATAGTAATTATTATAAAATTAATTTTTAACTGGATACACTTAAGAACAAACTTCATCATTCTCCTTGTCATCCCAAACAACATGCAACCATTAGGAAATGAGTGGAATTTTTCATACCCTAAACCTAAATTGGACAATATTTTTTTCACTTGTTGGGTTGTTTTGGGTAACAAATTTCCTTCGGGTAACAAGTCGATTAGAAATTCTAACAACATAGACAAATATTTGTTACTCCATCCATTTAAACATTTTAAATGATATAAAAGCACCACACAAGATAATTTGTTGAATTTGCAATTCGGGTACACCTTTTCTTCAGCTTCCTTGACGAGGTCATCAAACTTGCTTCCTTTATTGCTCATCTCCTGACTATTGTTTGAAGCATTCTCATGTACTTCCACTCCACTTCCACCATCTAGTTCAATAGCATCATTCAACAAATCATGCATTTCCTCATTAAGGGTTGTGCTAGTTGATGCAACCGTTGTCCCTTCACCATGATATTCCCATCTAAAGTATTCTGGCAGGAACCCGAAATATATGAGGTGATCTAGAACACTTTGTCTACTTTGATATTTCATATTTACACACTTTTTACATGGACACTTTATCTTTCCCCCATTGACGGATTTTCTTGTAAATGCAAAATTCAAGAAGGTTTGCACTCCGTTAACAAAAGTTTGACTTGATCTATGTTTAAAAGTTGGGTCACTAATAGGGCTACTCGTCGTCAATTTTCAAGAAAACAAGTGAATTGGCTCTTCTAAATTAGACTATATTTAAAAAACACAAAACTAAAGCCTATTAGTGGAAGGTGTACAATTCAGCTATGCGTGATCAATCATGTAAGTTGTTAGGAACTATTATGATGTTCATATGCTAACAGGTAACAGAGGATGCATTGTGTTATGGGGGGAGGAGAGGACACGAACTCAACTTTATCCAGACAAATTAAATTAGTCCCCCACGCAATTTTGGTAATAGGCCCCTAAACTTTTTAACAAACTGGATCAAGTCCCAACTGGTTTTGTGATAGGCCTATGTTTTAATTGAAATTCCCAAAGTCAAACTAGGTTCTACATGCAATTCTCAATATAACTATACCAAAAGAGCTCATTATCAATAGAAATTCCATGCTTCATGTTAAGATGTAATATAAATTTATGGCAATATATAGTTATAGAGCAATCTGTATTTTATCTTTTAACCTATGTGTGGAAGTTTGTTTCATAAACAAATTCATACGATAATACTTAGAAGTCAATATGCAAATGGTACATAAATTGTTGTAATGTTATATAATAAGAGTCATGTACCTTAGTAAGACCAACAAAAATAATGTCATCAATAGTTCACTGTTACCGTGATGAAGAAGATAGAGAAAGTACCTGAAATCGACTAGTTCATAGTCAACTACTGATGATCTTCAAATTGAATTTCCGACTAGAGTAACGTTGATGAAATAAAAGAATGAAGAACCTAGTTGCAGCGGTGAATACCGTTGAGGACTGAACTTTCAAATGGTAAGGATCCTACAAATGCAAACTACATTAAACAACAAAGTTTCGACTTTTGAACGGTGATGAACGGTGATCAATTCCAACAATTAAGTCAAAATGATTCATTACTAAGTGCAAAACTAAAATAAACAATTACATTGAGTATGAAATTAGTTATTTGTTGGTCATTCTAAAAACTTAATTTTCTATCTTTTTTATATATTAATCCAGATGCCTACACCAAAAACTTGCATCATCTACCTAAATTAAAACTTCTCATCAATAGTTTCTTCATCAATTTCTCAATATCATTTTCCATATCAGTTATAAATCATCAATAATTTTTATTGATTCAAAATTATTAAAATTATCAATCACAGAAGGTGTTTAACAATTGAGATTATACCCGTAGTTGATTTTAACACTATATCGCCAAATCCGAAACAAATCCCATTTCATTTTGCCATCTGTAATTCACGAAACAAATCAGTATGTTTCTTCACCTCATCGCTTGATGCTGATCGGTATGTTCTTAGAAGGTTATCAAATACAACCGATCCGATTGTGCCATCTGCAATTAACGAAACAAATCCAACTTGAATTGATATCACTCTGAATCTGATATGCACATTAGAAGGTTATCAAATCCGACCAGTTCCGATTAAGAACATAATTCGATTGAGAACATAATTCGATTGAGATAATTCGATTGAGATAATTCAAAAGTACATAACCCAAACAAGATAATTCAAACGAAACAGATCAGATTGAGAACATAATTCGATTGAGATACATAATTCACCCTTATGCAGATCCGATTGAGATGAAGAACTCGAGAAATCTCACCACAACGAAACCAATTGCGGTACAAATCGCTACCTTCTGGATTTCTAATCATGATGAGAACCCTACTTTTTAGGCTAGATCCAATTGAGATGAAGATCTGATTCTAAGGCCAGATGGGTGATCGAAGAAACAGGGAGTTAGGGGATGAAAATTTAGGTTAATAGAATAAACCATAGTTTTTTAACTTAATAAAAAATTTTGGTGGGATTTGTTTGGAGGGAGTAGTTTTTTATTAAAAATATATGCCACTAAAAATTTTTGAAAGAAATTTTGAGGGTGTATAAATATTGGATTGATTAGTGGCATAAAATTAAAACCCATAAAATTATATAACCTATAAGTATGGCATAATAAAGTGCCGCTAAATCCATACATTTGAAGTATAGATGATAAATAAGACTAAATATATGGGTCAACCAAATACGAAACATACAAAGTGTCACTAAAACTATATATTAGTGGCACAAAAGTTAAATACCACAAAAAACGTGTGCCACTAAATGGCACTTTTTTGTAGTGCATCAAGCTTAAGCTTCTTCATGTCTTCATCATCCCAGAGGTGTTTAGGTTTGGGTACCAACTCTCCCTTCTCATTGTTATACACATGAATATATTGTCCATGTTTAATTGACCGCATCACTCAGGGTTTGGTGTAAATAATATGATTCATAAATTAGTAAACCCAGTCAGGATAATCTTCTTCACTAAGAAGACTAGGAGGTTTAGTGCTCGTGCCCATCTTATTGTTGATGTCAAGGGTAGTAGTGTTGTTCTTTAGATTTGCCATTGTGAAAATCGGGAGCCAAACTATTCCAAAATTCTTCAAACTTGAAGAATTTTTATGCGAATATTAAAGTTCTCGCATGAAAAGTCTTGACCAACACTATTCGCAGAAGTTTCTCACATAAACGTTTTGTGTGGATAGTTTTGTAACTGAATTATGCAAAAAGATGAAATTTTCGTGTGAAAGAAATCTTTTGAAACAAACTTTTGAAAAAACCAAAGTTCTCACGCGAATTTCAAGTTTTTGCTTGATCAAATTTTCCTAATTCTCACGATTCCAACTTCAATCTTTCACCAAATTATCTAAATTTAATTGATTAAACTTCCAGTTAGTGATTTAGGTTTAATTTTGATCCTAGTTGTCTCTGATGGATTCAGTTAATCTCAATTAACCACATAATCACCATCAACTCTTCATCCAAAAGCATTACAACTATTAACATCTTCGAATGTGATCAAAAACATTAAAAATCAAGTTAATCTTCAAAGATTTCAAGTTTGATGCTCAAGAACACTTCAAAAACACTCTTCTATCTTTAATTCAATTGATCCAAAGCATACAACGCTCTTATTCCAATTTTAAGAATCAACAATAACATTAGTTTGATCTCGTGATAAGAACGCAGAATATATAATGGTATTAAGATTGAATAGTAAAAGATAAGCACAAATGTAAAAAACATTGTATAGTATATTGCTCTCTAATTTTGAGTGATTACAAGTAAGTATGATAAGAGTTCTACTTAATTACATCAACAAACAACTATTTATACTAAACTAGAAGTTATCGCATAGTTCTCATGCGACTTCATAGTTCTCGCACGAATGAACTTTTCGTGTGGCAAATTCAAGTTCACAAGCGACTTGATCTTTATTATCATGATTTGATTTCCTGAGCATCTAGGTTCAGTCCTTACAAATTCCCTACTCAAATAAGCTTTGAATTAAGCTATCTGCAGGACCAGTGAAGGGGTTCAGTTACAACACAACAACACAAAGAGGAGATTAACAAAACTTAATCAAACAGTAAACTGGATTAACCACAAGTTTGACACTAAAAACACAAGTAATAAGTAAGAGACAGAACAAGAGAACATAAGTGTTTGGTTTTCAAGGATGCAGTATATTGCTTACTCAAGTTCTATTACAAGTGTTACAAAGCATATTTAAAAGATACAAGAACAAGGAATACTTATACTACATCCTACAACCGGCTATACTTTGAAAACCAGCTGGATACAATTGACTAGACACAAACAAAATCAATTGTAGAGTCAAAAGGCAGATTGCCTTTTGACTGGTGACTATGACATGCCATAGCTCACATCCTTATCTATTACAAAAAGGATAAAGTACATGAAGTAGAAATTTACAGACTCAAGACCTCAATGTACAGTTACCA
>BJCM01067200.1:0-12323 GCA_018326385.1 Flaveria bidentis | reverse complement strand
ATATATTTGTTATATATTTACTCATTATTTAGGTCAAAATATACCACTCAATGATATTAATATTTTTTGGAGAAACCTTGACTTTTCAACAACGTATATTCTACAGGAGCAGAAAATTAATGTACATAAAGAAGTGGAGATGGTGACAAAACATTTACTTCTTCATCTAGAAAGAGTGAAAAGATCAGTAGTAAGTGTGATAAAATCACTCATAAATCCAGCAAAAACATCAAAAACTCCAAAAGTGCAAACAAATACATGTGGTCATCCCAAAAAGGGTAAGCAACAAAATGTGATATTAGACCCTTCCAGACATAGTTCATACATCCAAGAACAAGAAAATATTTAAGTTCCTCCAAGATATTCAAGTTCAGTGGTGATAACTAAACAATGGTCATTTCAACGCAGTCAATCAATGTCTTCCAAAACAAGAGGCAAAGATATGTCATCCTAAAAAACTTCAAATGTTTTCATATACCCCAGGGGACGAAGAAAAAAAATAACTATTACCGGTTTTGTTATTTGATTCCATCTGTGTTCTACCCGTACATTTCAAACGTGGGTGATGTATATGCGGACAGTAATTGTGATTTTCGGGTTGTAGCAGTCGATTGGGATATGATGAAAATCAATGGCGTTTTATTCGTACCGAACTTATAGCGAAGTTGGATGAAAATGAAACTCGGTACGATGATATGTTTCATGATATCAAGCATCTAAGAAATTCATTGGATTGGAACGGGATAGGTGCAGCTCAATTTAGACATTGGATGACAGCGCCACTCGCAGCGATTTTAGTTGTTAACAGGTTTTGTGTGGTGTTAATATTAATTACAATTGATAACATTGCAACTTATTTTCCATTCTGGTCATCTCCTCGTGATATCGCTAGCCACTAATTGATTGCAATTGTTTTTGTTAATGGAAATCATATTATTAGGATATGATTAACAAGTAACTATCCAATGCCTTTACCAAGTGGATACTAGAAAAAAATTAAAATACCAAATGCTAATGATTAGGAGCTTATATACAACGCACAAATTAAAAAAATTTGCTGAATTGATAAAAGACAAGGAGCCTGAACATATTAATTTATTATAAGTTGTATTATTGTAATGATTTTTATATTATTGTTGTAATAGTCAGATTTTAATATAATATGCAACTTGTAATTTTATAATTGCTAACTATGTAACTATGAAACATAATTTCTAATCATCAAATGAAAAACATTAAAACTTACTATTTTTACATCAAATCATAAACAAAATACATTTTTACATCAAAATATAAACAAAATACATCAAAATAATTACTCCGGAGGTGGCTCATTCACGGCGTCATCGGCTGCCTCCTCACCATCTACCGGCTGCCTCTCAAAAGAGACAATCTTCGAGCGATTCCGAATAACAATCCTCTATGATGTAGCCCATGTGCTACTAAGCTCCATCTGCCACAAATGCATAGTGTGCATCTCACGCAACAATTGAACAGTCTCACACAACAGTTGCATGGACTCCGGCATATACTCCCCGGTAGGTGGAACCTGTCGGGTAAATAGCTCCATCTGCCACAAATGCTGTTGCTGCTCTTATCCCGCCTCCTCCTCAGTACCCTCAACGGGAGGGTGGAATATCGCTGTCAGTTGACCATCTAGGTTGTCGTCAAAAGTGACGGCAATACCCGTGGCCAGCACAGTCTAGCGGCCTAAAATCTGCGGCGAGGTATCACTCGTCTGCTGCACAAGTAGTGCATCAGTGTATATCCCTAAACAGAAGGCAATGACAGTGATATACACCCTGCAAACTATAGGACAATGGTGTCGGCAATGCACCGATGAAGATATCGGTGCAACAGATCTCTGATCGAACTCGTGCGAATAACGCTTTCCCATCGTTGATCCGAGATGGGCGACCACCACCCCACTAGAGGAGCAGGCTCAGATCGAACCTCGTCCGTGAGGAAACGGATATTGGCTGCCTCCTCATTTGTGTAAAATTCGAGGACAATCGCCCACGCCCTCATCGTGAACTCCCATCGCCAACCGCCCGAGGTGAACTGAACAACAACATGGACAATGGGGTCATTTCTATTTGGGGCGGGAGTGAATAAGAAAGTAGACAGGAACTCCAACGTAAGCTCTCGGTGGGCCCTCCAATAGTCGTAGTCGAACATCCGTCGCCATGGTGTGGAGTCCTCAGCCCCAATGAATGCCTCAGCATGCTCCAAATCCCCCAACAACTCCAACACCTCCCACTCGATGGAACGAATCCCCTAGAGGATCCATCCTAATAACCTCCAAAGCCATCAACGTGGCATGGTCTCTCACGGAAACTGAAGATGTGGGTGAGGGTCTAAAAAATCTCCCTTACCCTCGGGCTCTAGCTCAGGACGCACGCACTTACGCAACGGCATCATCTATTATAAAATTTTAATTTTTAATAACTTAATTAATCAAAAAGGGTTATGGGTAGTGATGGTGCTTCACGGCTCGTGACCTTGTTAACCTTCAAAAAGGTTATGGGGCGTGAAAAAGCTTCACGGCTCGTGACCTTGTTAACCTTCAAAAAGGTTATGGGGCGTGAAAAAGCTTCACGACTCGTAACTCTTTTAAAGGTTAACAGGGTCATGAGCCGTGAAGCAACATCATGGCCCGTAACCCTAAAATTTTTTCAAAAATTTATGAATTTTAATTTTAAATTTATACAGTAATAGAGCGTAATTAAATAAAATAAAAAAAGAATTTAGTTATGTACCTAACAATAGAAGAAAAATAACTGAAACGAGGTCGTAAAAGTAAAAGTAGGCGTGTATGCAGAGGGTCGTATCAGAGATGTTAGGAGTATGTACTTGACAAATACTAACAGATTTACGCGTATACCAAATCAAATAGTGCGGAATCCTATTTGATTGACGATCCAATAAGTGAGAACGCACGTAGAATCAATTTAAGATTGAATCTAAACGTTATGAATGATTAGCAATCGATCTACAGCGATCTATGAAGTTGGAACAGGTTACTAGAAGTCTCTGGACGGCTAGGGTACGTCTGGGAATCTAATTATGCAAAGTGTCCCATTTTTCCACGATTTAAGTGGTATTTATAGGTTAGGGTTTCTCAATCGTGCGACTGGACCATTCGCATGGTTCAGTCGTGCGATTGTCATGCGGTTGATCCATTCACACGACTGAGTGTTCAGTCGTGCAACTGAGCCAATCTCATGTTACAATCATACGACTGATCCAGTCTCCTGGTTCATTCGTACGACTGGTTCATTAGCATGAAGTTGTTCATGCGTATGGTCCATTAGCATGGGCCAATCGCATGAGAACTTCATATGATTAAGTTTGAATATGTTTCATAATCATTAATTGACTTAGATTTATTCAAACATCCACAACCTATATAGTTAGTTCAATAAGCGTTATTACATACCAAGCAATGAAATATTTAATATTATAAGCACAACCACACATTGTATTTTATTCAGTACCCGTTTAATTACATAGGTGTAAGACAATACAAACATATTACATTAAGTTCAGAAACTAGGGACACATGTATCTACAAGAGAGAATATAAGTAATGATAGTGGGCGTGAATGGACCTACAGGGCGTGAAGCTTATATATTAAAAGCTTCATGGCCTGTGAAGCCTCTTTATAGCCTGTGAAGATATTATTCACGGGTCGTGACGAGTCTCACGATGGTGAGACACGACACATTAAGAATACCAACCATTAGGTCTGACGGTTCATAAACCTCTTCACGGTCAGTGAAGATAAAATTTTAAAAAATAATTGTTGGACTTCACGGCTCATGAAGGCTGTCCCGGTTGTTAGGCCTAACGGCATAAAATATATTCGTTGGACTTCACGGCTCGTGAAGGCTGTCACGGTTGTTAGGCCTAACGGCATAAAATATATTCGTTGGCCTTAACGGCTTGTGAAGCGGCTTACGGCCCGTGAAGTTTTATAAAAAATATTGAAAATTTATTATTATTCATCTATAAATACTAACATATTTACACACATAAAATGCACTCAAACATCAAAATCCTAACATATTTATAAAAAAATATGATTTTGACAGGTTCTACATCAAGTTCACCATCGGTTACAACACAACATCAAAATCCTTGGACCGGTGAAGAAGTGGTCACTTTAGCAAGATCTTGTCTTGAAAATTCGGATACTATTTTTGGAGAGTGTTCAATTTATTGGAACCATATATCAAAGCGTTTTCATCAAAATTTAAAACGTGATGACTATCAAACTACTGAGGAACTTAGAAGCAAATGGTTCGATTTGAGGAGAAAGATATCGATATTTCACTCAATATATGATAACCTTTACGACAACTAAAACACTCTATGGAATGATGCATATTATGGAAAGGGCTCAAGAACAATACCAATAAAAAATTGGTACATCTTTTAATCATGTTGCGGCTTGAAACTTTTATAAAAGTCAACAAGATTAAAAATTGTATTTCGAGTTAGTTTTACAATATTTTTATTAAATTGACCGAATATTATTAGTAATAATCAAATAAAATATTATTTATTAAATAATTACATTGTTCGTCTTGAATACAATTCATCTACCATAAATCGTCGGAATCTAAGGCAAGCATCTTGTAAATTATTTTTATGCCACTCTAAAGATCTATTTTGAACCAGTCCATGTAATGACATACAAATAACAACTCTTGAATCTCGACTAATATAACCTGCATTTAAAGGCCAAACAATTTCACCAGACACTAACAATTCTTCAATTTCTTATTGCTCAGATTGCTACCAATAATGTATACGTTCAAGAAAATAAAGGAAATACGATTCAAATTGTATAATAATCACCCGCGCATTACGATGAGTGCACCACGAATCATCACACGTTTATGGTTACGTAAACCTATAAAAAATAAAATCAAAAATTATATATTTTTTAGACAAATTAAATCACAAATATAACATGAAAACAGTATTACCGTATCAAATTCCCATAACACAGGATATAGATCTCTACCCCTGTCTGCATATTCATTTTCATCAACAAATCCCATGTATATTAAGTAAAACCACTCAAATGGAAGAATCGTCCAACGATCATTACCCGGCAACTCTTCTGTTCTACTTATTTCTTTAAATCACCAGATCATCAATCTATTTGTCCACGCCCGAATATGTTATAAAACATTAAAATATATATTAAAACAAATATTATTATTTTTTTACAATTTCAATTATAAAATCTTACATCTAAACACAAAGTTGTGTACCCAACAAACCCTCGCCAAAATTGTAAGCAGATCCACAACACCTATGTAATATACCCTACACATTTGAGTATCTCCGTTTCGTATAAACTGCATAATATTCCGAGATCAATTTTTATCATTCTGCCAATTATGGTTATCAATTGGTTCCGGAATACTTTCAACAATTACACATGAGTTAGAACCAAATTCATTCGCACGTCTTCTATTATTTATCCGATTTGGCATTTTACTTATCTCGAATGAAATTGTTTCGTAAAAAACTAACATGTATCCCTATGTATGTAGTTAAATACAGAATATTACATCAAATCAAATAATTGGTACATATTTTACGAGGAATAATATGTCATGTCAATAAATATAAAAAACAAATAATCATGAAAACCGATAAATAATTAATAAAAACAAAAATGTGTCGACAAGCTTCATGGCCCGTGAAGTGGTTCACAAGCCGTGAATAAATTCCTTCACGGGTCGTGAATGCTCTCATGGTACGCGCTTTACGGTCCGTTAGGGTCTTCACGGTCGTGACTTAGTAATTCAATTTTTTTTATTTTTCCCAAACCTCTCACAGCTTGTAAGAGTCTTCTCAGGCCGTGAAGAAAATTCAAATAATGTTCGTATATCCCTGACAGGGTGTTTGTATATCTGACCTCTTGTTTTATCTTAAAGTTATAATTATCTTCTAGAGTTTTCTATTTAAAATGAGAGTTGTATATTCTATTCTCTTTTAACAAAAAAATTAATTATAAGGGACACATGTCAATTAATTAGATTTTTTTTCACACCTAAATGATCCTTTTTTTATGAATTGTTTAATAATTTTTATATAATTTTAAATTTTGAAACATTTCATTTTTACATATTAATCAAATATAAAAAATAATTAAATATATTTAGAAGTTTACTAATAAAAAATGTTTTACATAAACATCTTTTTTTATAAAAGTGCATTTTATAAAAACAAAAATATTTTAGGGGTTGTTTGTCAAGATCTGAACTAGTAAGTGTTAAACCATAATATTTTTTTGTGCCAATGCAGTATACTAGTCAACGTAATTTAAAAGTATGAATATTCTTTCAGCATGGTGATAAGATGACATCCGATAGTTTTCGTTACCAAAACTCCATTAGTTTTATTAAGTTTTGCATACACGTATCGTGAGCTCACACTAGTTTTAGTTGAACGTTGGTGACCTAATAATAATTAACTTTGGTTAATAAGTAATAACTTAATTAATAATTTTAATTATTAATATGTGCTTATGTAAATTGTGAATTTTAAGTATTATTTATAGTTTCCGTTTAATAACGTGACAACGTGTAATATATGTCTTCTTGTGTGGGTTACAAATTAGATTATATAATTATTGTTGATTAATAACAATACATGTGTTTTGTAGTTAAAATTAATTAAAGAAGTGTTAAAAATATTAAGTTTTATAAAATATAATCAAGGAGGGTGGACTTTGTAATTGTTACTGAACTTAATATTAAACAAAACCCTACCCCCCCCCCCCCCCCCCCAACCCCATTGTCATGGTTGAACACTCCCAATCCCATCCCTTTGTGATTTTGATCTTTAAGCACATATTAAAAACATCGATTTTGCTTGGTTTCAATCATTCCAATGTGTTAGCAAGTGTTAATCTTGATCACATAATTAGAGGTAAGATTTTGATTAGTTTTCATGGTTTTTTATTCTAAAACAAACCCTAGTCCCATTTACATTGAAACTTCAAAACTAATGATTGTTTGATGATGCTATGATGTTAGTTGTATTGTATTGATTTTAGTTTACATGGATTATGCATGAATCTCCTAGATTAACGCCTCGTTCATACATTACAATAAGAGGAAACTTTAGTTCATGAGAATTTGAAATTCGATGAATTGTGCAATGAACTAGTTTAGGTATAAAATTGACGAATCCATAATTGAATTAGATGAAAGATTGGTTGATGGATGTTACTTCACCAAAAGGGAAACTATATTATTATGATTATTTTGATTTTGTGATTTGGGCTTGTATATGATGGTAGAAGCATTCTAGGTTGCTTGTTGGTGGTGTTTAAGGTGATAAAAGATGTTGGTTGATCATTTGGATGCTATACTGGTTGATTAGGAAATCTTGAGTTCATGATGGAAATTATACAATTGTGACGCCATGTGTTCAAGATTATGGTTTGTGATTAATTATAGTATTTGATGATCATGTAATTTGATTGCTTGATGTGTATGAATCATATTTGGGAATATGATTATTAACATTCTCATTTTGGACAGCATTCTCTTGTCATCTCAAGCCCTAAACTCTTAACCCTAATTTTGGTATAATCCCTTATTTTGGATGGCATTCTCTTCTCATCGTAAGCCCTCACTTCAACTCTTGAACTCCACACGATCAACCATTTCCTCAAGGTAACTTGTTAAAACTCGAAAAACTCGTGAAACATTGCCTATCATCAAGATAGTGACACGACAAACCCCATGGCACCTTAACTTCTTATGAACCCTTAAAACACTTTATTTTATAGTAACCAAATGATACAAAAGCTTTCTTACAAATCTCATTGGTCACAAAACCTGTTTTGATAAAACTAGTCCACCCGAAAACCTGTTTTTCACAAAATATGGAAGTATATAATCTAAGTGTATAAAGTATGATTTAAATATTTCTAGAAGTTAAACTTATCTAAACCTATAAATAAAAGTTCACAATTTATGTACTAACTATTTGAATTTTATGAATAAAGTAAAGTGTGAAAATTCCATAATTTTTGTAAAATTCTAAAAATCAAGTTGGTGACCTAAACAGAAATGTGGGATTAGTTACATATTATATATCTTATAATACTTATTGGAAATGGGAATAACGAACTAGAGGGCTTAATGGAAAAACCGGAACTTAACAAACATTTAACAAGACTAACCGAGTTAGGTAACGAAAATGGTGAAGATATGAAATTTCAATTATATAAAAATTCCAGTAGATTTATAAAATTAATAAAATTCTAGAAATAAAATTTCATAAATTATAGATTTTATTTAAATGGTAAACAAAAATGCAAAATATATTCACTTGAAAATAGAGATAATTGTTAAAAGCGATCTTAAGAGCAATATTAGCGAAAACTTCAGGGCATATAAGTGACAATGAGTATATTAAAGTCATATATGACAAAAATTTGACCAAGGATAATCCAAACCTGAAAACCCGTTAAAACCCGAATCATTAACGTTTAAACTCCAAAACCGACAAAACAAGTGAAGATCCAAAATTTCCAGAAACTAATGGTTTATTAGTGGAAAAAATAAGTTAAAAATTAAATATTTATAATTGTAGAGTATTCTAGAAGATTTTACAAAATACATCACTTATATAAGATAACTATCTGCTTAATAATTAGAATTATCATAAAATTCATATATAAGCCTTAATATCATGAAATTGATATTTTTAAATAATAAATTTGACTTACAAGTTAAATCATAAATAAAATTTTATTAAAAGCAATGGATTTAAACATACGTTACAACTCACCGGAGTCGTGATACAATATGCATTTAAAAATACAACAAATAACTCACCAATCCTATAGCCATAATTTTTATACTCCAAAAGATTATTAATTCCCCAAATAATTTTGAACTAAAATATAATCATCACTTGGATCACTCAATGATCTCAAATAAGCAACCTTTAAATATATATCCTTATAAAACACCTAAACCGAAAACAAGCTTATGAAACCACTAAGAAAGATCAAAGACATAAAACTAACTTATTAGAGTAGCTTAATTCACTTAAAACCATAAAAGTCACCATAAGTGATCATAGTGCAAAATTCCAAACTTCGGGGTTAAAAATGTCAATCTAGCAAAGTTGAAGGACGAAACTTGCCAACTATTGAAACCTTACTGTTTGGGACCATATCACACTTACAAGAATAATAATAATCTGAAATTATAAAATATTAGACTAGACTTAAGCAAAACCTGAGATATGAACACAAAACTCAATAACCTAAAACAAAATTACTCATGTGTAATGGAAAACATCAAGGAAAGTAAGAGAAATGCAATACATGATGGTTAGGCCTAATTGATCAATTAATAAAGTACTAAAAAGTAAGACAAATACAATACATGAGAGTTGGGCTTAATTGATCGATTAGTAATTTACTAATTCATTTGAAATATACATAAAAACCCTTGGTCGGTAGCATCCAAACTTTCAAGGTTAACCACGTGATCAACCCACATGTGAGTCTCATGAACTTATTTTTTACTTTAAAACATTTGAGATAAAATACATACTCATTGGTTATTATTTTGTGGTGCAATACTACCTGCTCTTGTCCCTAAATGGAGCACAATCATTAACTCCATTAGTAGTCGTGTGATTTGTGGATAGTACTATTTGGAATCCCTCTCACACAATAGGCCTTTTGTGCAGGGAAACCCCTCATTGAGATTCAATAATCGTTGTGTCACAAATTAGTGCCATTTAACCGTGCATAGAGTGACACATTTAAACCCAACAATCTAGTAGTAACGGGTTATGGGATATTTTAGCACTCAGACGGGAAAGTCCAGATCGGTTTTGATCGTGATACATTCTATAGTGCACCATGGATATTATATTATTTTTATAGTCACTAATAAATTTATTGAATTTTATATATGTCATGAAAGGTAATGTGTCTTAAACTCATGAGCTCACCAACATTATGTTGACGTACTTTGGGTGTATATTTTAGAAGAAGATTAAATGACAGGTGTCAAAAGAATAGGTGCCACCTTAGATGGACCTTTGAAGACTTGGCCGCCCTATCCACCTTATTATCTATGAACATTAAATTAACATGTTTTATCCAAATATTTAGACAATTTCAACATAAGAATATTATAGTTGATGTAATGCCGTTAAGACAATTTCTTTTGATGATGTAATAATTAAGTTTGAATGTATTAAATTCCACTGCATTGTGATGATATCAGTCGGTCATGACTAGAATTTGTCAACGGGGTGTGACACAATATTCTTAATAGTAATAAAAAAGTAACTAACTGAATAATCATCTAACAAGTTTTAGTATATTGTTGATCACAAATAATGATAAGTCATCTATTGAATCATTAAATATTCCTATTTTGTAATTAGGGTAATGAAATCCTTTGTAAAGATTAGAAATTAATAAAGGAAAAATAAGTGGACCTAACCCATTGAATTATAACTATATATGCTATTCTGATATTCAAATTCAATAGAGATGAAATTGGAACAAGTTGACCCTTTTTATTTATTTTCATTTTTTGGACTCTGCAAGAAATTTTCAATATTTCCAATTCAATCGTATTGTTCTATAGGTCTTATAGGAATAAATTTTCATTTCATTCCTTCATAGAGAACCATTTATTCTAAGTCACACTTATACAAATTCACTATCTCTCTTTGATTATTTGATTACAAAATCAAGATTAATTTATATCTATATAATATAATATTTCTATTGAGATT
Source organism: Flaveria bidentis (assembly GCA_018326385.1). NCBI lineage: Eukaryota > Viridiplantae > Streptophyta > Magnoliopsida > Asterales > Asteraceae > Flaveria > Flaveria bidentis. The sequence continues at coordinate 1,513 of BJCM01067200.1, read as the reverse complement.
TATAGCTATCAGATCGTGATTTGATGTACCACGAATTTCCATTTGTTGCATCCAATATTTTTGTTCCGACAGTCGTATGAAGAATGGATGCAGGATAAATACTCTCGTTTCTAGTCTCCTATTTTTTATTGAATATTGTTAACGTATTGAGTATTGAAGTGCACTTAATATGTAACCAACGAGTCAAACGGGTCAACTGGGTTAAATATGTCAATGTATTCTAAATTACTTAGGTCAATGTGTTGATTGAGCACTTAAGATTTGTTAAAGTATTACGGTTACATGTACTTATGTACCCACGTGTTTTAGGTAACTTTTAATGGGTTGTCTTTCAATTCATTTTTAGCTTTGCTTATCTTGTTCATTTGCGCACCAGGTGAGTTCATTGCCCCACTTTTATACGCTCTCCTTTTAGGGAAGAAAGCATACTTTTATAAACATTATACTTTTATAAGTTGTGTATAGTGTAACATAGTGTGATATACCATTGAAAGTCCATATACTTTTTTATCGCTAATTAAGGAAAGTAGCAGGAAATTTTGGGTAATACTACTGGGTCTGACAATCCTCACCCGTACGATTGGAAGTGAAGTGGATGCAACATTGTTACAACTTGGTATGTCATGGCGGAAGGCAAATAACGAACACAATCAGTTTTGATTGCAAAATCACTTTTGTTATTACTTTCGAAATTAGTTTAACTATCTATTTCAATGCACTTTCCTATGTTTTACAATTGTTATTATTTAAGATAAATAGAAATTCTTAAACTCACTAACCATCGCATTGACACTTTAGTATGTTTTTTCAAGTCGTTTATGTCATGTGCCCTAGGAGCACAAAATGGGTCGAGCATAAGTTATTCAAACTTTCATTCTTTACGTTTGGTTTTATACACACATTTAAACAATGGTTTGGGCACATGTTTTACGTATTTTACATTTTGGTACTTTGAGTTTGAAATATTTACTAAACGCTTCTGCAATTCTTTAAAGTTTTAAACTTTGAGTTTATTTTTAAATGTTACTTATAGAGTTGTTTTGAGTAACTAATGACTTGGTAACCGGTTTGTTTACACGAATCGCGGTAAAACCCCGCACATGGATTTTGATGGTGTGACATATGAGGCGGCAAAAACAGTCTGACGAAGCAACGACTAAGGTGTAGCGAGTCGGCGATGGGAGGTTCGATGGGTGGGAGGTCGATGGTTAAGAGACGTGTTTTAATTTTAAGGGGTAAGGTGATAAAGAATTTCATTTAACATTATGTTGTAGCTTAACCATTCAATGTTGAATGGTTTCGTTAAGAGTTTGTATTTTTCTCAAACAAACACTAGGATTGGTAATTTCTTACATGGACATATTAATACGGCACGATATGAAGCAAACAAGTTTCATGTTTGAGTTTGATAAGTTTCGTGTCGTTAACAGGTAGACACGTTAAAGACACAATAAAAATTTTGTCTTAACAGATCAAACACCCGTAACCTAACAGACATGTTTAAATCTGTTTA
>BJCM01067195.1:0-13248 GCA_018326385.1 Flaveria bidentis | reverse complement strand
TCTTTATTAGCTAGAAAAGCCCCAATAAAGCATGAAATAATTTGTGTTATATCTAGAGTTATAGGATTCACAAGTAATGAAGTAAAACGTCTCAACGAGTCGGATCATGTGGCACACAGTCATACAAGAATCAAATTACATCATTTTCTTTAATTTTTGTAATTTTTATTAACTTTTTTTAACGATAGAAACATGTGAATAATTGATTTAAATAGTTCATACGTTTATTTATTCTATAAGTTTGACTATTAGATCCCTAATTTCAGTTTTGTTTGCGAGTTTGAAGAAGTTTGTGAGTTTGAAGTTTTCGAGGAGGATAAGGACAATAAGGTTGTGGAGGCTCACCGGCCGGCCACCGTGAGGGAGCGCCGGACCACCACCGTCACCATCTCTATCTCTCTCACCCCTTCTCTACATCCCCTCCCGACCACCACCGACCTCCACCATCACAACCACCAAAGGGGTCGCGCGGTGGGGATTGGCGCTCGCAAAGGGGTCGCGCGGTGGCGGATGGTGAAGGCGGTGTAGCCAGGTCGCGCGGTGGCGGATGGCAGGGGTGAAGGCGGGTGTAGCCGGGTCGCCCCTTTCCTTGGTCTTGGTCAGCATGTTTCAAATCCAGGTCCGGGTCAGACTAGGGGTGTGTTTTTTACCCGAACCCGAAAATCAAACCCGAACAAAATCAACCCGAACCCAATTAAGAACTAACCCGAGCAACCCAACCCGATTATTACACTAACCCGAACTTGATTTTTATAAATGGTTTGGTCTTTGGGTTGAGTTTGTAAGATTCGGGTCAACCCGATTAACCCGAATATTAGTTTTTAAAAAATTCCAAGATTTATATATATATGTGTATTATGCTACCATTTACAAGATTTTAAAACATGATTTACTAAACTTTATATTATATTGTTGTGGTTCAAATTTATCATATAAACTTTGAGGATAATTAATATATAATATCATTAATATTTAAAGATGCATAATAAATATGTCAAAACTTTCCGATCAAAATAATAAACAAAATTATATATTGATAACATGTTAAATCTCATACATGTATTTTGATCATATATATATTGTTTACACAAACATGTGAGATAACGAATAATTATAACTTTTGATAAATGGGCAAGAGACACATGGTATGCTTCTGAGATTTTAAAGTTTAATGGTTTAGCTTAACCCGATTACCGATTAACCCGACCCGAATAAACCCGAATATCGAGACCCGAAAACCGATTAAACGTTGCTTATTTGGTTTGGTCTTCGAGTTGATTTCCTACACCTAAAAACCCGAGGAACCTGACCCGAACAACCCGAAACCCGATTAAAAAACCCGAATGACACCCCTAGATCAGACCAAAAGGACCCGGTCAGATCTGATTTCAAGCGTATCAAACGGGCTGACCGAGTCAATCAGTCAGTCGGGTTAGTCGGGTTAGATCCATTTCAATGAGGTGGTATAACGACGTTCCTTGGTGGGTGATTTGGAAGGCTAGGAACAAAGTGATGAACTCGATTAATCAATCAAAGGAAGAAGAAGTGGGTTCATATACGTATCGTTGGATTAGTCATAGAAATAAACGGTGTAATATTACTAGGATAGAATGGATGAAAAGTCCCCTATTGTATATGTAATTGCTTGTTTCTATTGTGGCTAGTTACTTGCTAATCACTGATCTAGTTATAATACAAAAATAAACCATACAAAAATATTTGAGAATTTACTTTGTAATAGAATATTTTATAATTAATCTGATCATATACTAGCCAGTTTTTTTAAATTTAACTAAGCTAACTGTGAACACGTGGGTTTTGTTAGTTGTTTACGTGTAATTGTATCGATTAAATAACCAATGTGATCACAATATTATACTTAAATCTTGATTAAATCTAAGTTATATCTGATTGAGATATTAGATGAATCACTTAACAATATTGATGTGAAAGTGATATTAATGTCTCTCAGATTATTCGGTTTTTAATTTTAAATTTGTTGCAGGTTTTGCTAGCCGCACATTCGAAAGTTGTTTGTATTTGGTTGTATTAATTAAGAAATAAACAATCAGAGATAATAAGCGGTTTGTGCATATCCGCAATTTGTCAAGTCTCTTTACGCACAGCTTTACTTTCTTCTACTGCATAGATTTATTATCAAAGTGACCATTGTTATCTAACAAGTTATTCCCTTCCACCAAAAAAGATCCCAAGATCCCAATTTTGATATTTAAATACTTGATTGGTTACTTTTCCAAAGCTAATTTACATGTTTTCTTTTTAATTATGAGTTAAACAAAGTCTCTATTTGATGGAATGCTAATTTTATATGGTTTGAAAGAACCTAACTGTTTGGTGTGTGGACTAGATTATAAACCCCTAGGAAAAAAAAGAAATCACTCAAAATGATGAAGGAATTGTGTTCAGTGTCGAAATTTGTTATATGCGTCGTATAACCCTATATGTGTCGTATAGGGTTATATGGAGCGTATAGGCCTCTGACACCCCCTCTAATTTTATTCGTTTTGCAGTGTCTTCGATCCTATACACTGCATATGATACTATACTAGATGTATAAGGAGATATCAATTTATAATGTAAGGTGTCTGTATATTAAAGCATTTATTAAACCACGAAGCAAAATATGAGTTAGCAGAAAATTAGCAAAGAAAAAAATCAGTTTCCAGACAATAAAATAAAATAAGTTACACACATAAATTCATTTGATATTTCCCTCAAAAAATTTGAATCACCAAAATCTCATTTGATTATTCAAGCGACTAATACAAACAATAAATTTAGCAAGCACTTGGTATTATGGTGGCAATTAAATTTAATCCATGTTGTGAGACATAATCTGATGAACAAAGCTGGATTAGCATATGGACAATTAAGCCATGTTTTGATTACAGAACAGTGTAATTTGTGGCAGGCAACCTCTGGTAATAAACAGCAGGGGTACTTTTGGAAGTAATGAATGTGACATAATCCTTAATTACTTCATAATTAAAAACTATGCATGTGTAAAATTGTCTGGAAAGTAGATAAATATTAGTAAAGATTAAGCAAGTGGGATCTTTTAGTTTTACTAAAGTATCGTATTTTATATAATTTTTTTCCACCTATACTTGCTCTCTGTCGACACAACATCCTTCATTAAATTCTTAAACTGGTTTTCGCATCGTTAACAAAAGATACGTAGTCTAGCAGTATTATTATGTGTAATAAAAGTGTTAACTTTTTAAATAGTCAAGGGTTCTAATTTCATAGTAAATATTAATATAGATTTAAGAGTAGATTTAGAAAATCTATAACTAAGTGGTTTCGAGAAACAAAAATGGATTTCCAAAAGATTATTTTTTAAAATATGAGGTAAAGACACAAGTCAAAGGAAGAACTTTGTATCCAACCAACATAATACTTTATATATGACAATATATAAAATATGATGACACTTGTGGCAGATTCATAAGTTTCAGGACCTTTATGAGTTGAGTTATTAAACCCGAACTATACTCACATACTTGTTTATCAACTATAACCACACATATAAGATGTGTGATCAAACATTACCAATTTAATTAACTCGTTGTCTAAGTGAGTAAAATAAGTAGTACGGTTGTAAACGGGTTATAATCAAGTTAAAATATATGAAACACGTTATAAACTGGTTGTTAGATTGTAATAAATGTGTTGGCATATCTCAACAAAATCTATCATTAAATATGTTAGATTAAAAAAAATTCAAAAACTGATTATCTATATATCATGTGTTTTTGTTATGTTAGAAATTATCAACCTTGTTTAGAACAACTCATTCATGCTAGAATGAAAGAATAATTAATCAAAGCATGTGATATTATCATCATTTGATCAAAGAACACCATGTTAATATATAATAAAGTATGACATAATGGCCAATTAACAAATCTGATAAAATGTTAATCAAATAATATAACAAGCAAGTAAACAAGGTAACGAGATACGTAAAGTAATGATAAATTGATGTAATTTCAAATGCACGTTGTACAAGAAATTGTTATGATCAGAAAAGAAAATTATTGTACACGAAACCTTTATTTATATCATCAATGTTGTACAAGTGTCTAACAAATTAAACAAAAAATATATTAAAGGCTAACAGATAGTTGCAGACGCAATGCAATTCATTTTTCGTTTAAGATAGTAGCAGACGTCAATGTAAGTGTAACCCATTTGATAGAAGTTTTTTTCTTTTAGAAAAGGACGATCTTCAGTTCAAACTTATGCATCATGTAATATGGAGTAATTCAAGTACATTAATATTTTAAAAACTTGTTAAAAAACATAAAGAAAAGAAATATAAAATACAAATGTCACATAGAAATAGAAAGACCATATCATATTGCACCGATTCTCACTTGTCATTTGTAGGCATAAAAATACAAAGGAAGAGACAAAACCCGAAAAGAAAGAGGAGGCACAAGTAAGTGGACCGGTGTAGTGCAAGATGAGCTCCGGTCCAAGCGGTCGGGAATTAGATGTAGATTTAAGTATCAATATAGTTTATTTTATTTTATATTTGTTATTATTCTATTTTTGATTGAATATTATTTATAACTTTCTTTTAACCTTTTGTGGTTGATGTGGGTCATTATGTTTTGGTTTTGTTAGACATATCTTAGATGGGACTCCATGCTTGACGTGGCTTGGTTCCTACTTCCTAAAGAAATCAAAAGTAATACATAATTATATAAAATGATCATATGTGATGATTAATTTAGAAGAGTTGTAGTTTTTTATTAATTAGTTATTTAATTGAAACTAGTCTCCTCCCCGCGCAACACGGCGGGAAATATATCATTTTTTCCGATGCTACAGTACGTTCTTTGGTTGTTATTGGCTCGGCTCGTTAAAAAGCACAAATACAAATATTTGATACCGATAATATATATATATACACCTTCAAAACTCACAATTAGAACCATTAAACAATACACGTAAAAAAGCTATGCAAAATAGTCATAAAGAGAGAATGCAGTACTGAAGGATCCAAAATAACACAACCATCGAAATGAAGCCTTGATTCAGTTGCATATGTTGAAACAAACATTACAACACCACCAAAATCAAACCCTAAACCACTTCAAAGCAGACACATCCACCAGACTAACTTCATTCAACCGCATACACTCACTCAAACCATAAATCAACCAAAACAACTTTGTCTAGGGTTTTACCGATGTACAACATCATCTGAGCATTCTGATTATATCATAATTATCTTCCGACTCTCCATTGTTAACCAAATCCTCTTCTTCCTCTTCATTTTTCATCACATTTGAGTCAAATCAAAGGAAGTTGGTCTCATCTTCGCCATTGTCGTTCAATTCGAATTGGGTTTTCGTTAAATTCTCTCTCTTTGATCTTCAATTCCTCGAAGACCTGATGTGGGTCTGGTTTTGAGCTTGAAGGGGGTATGGATTTTGGCTCGTTTTTAGAAAAAAATTTATTGGTTTTTTTTCTGGAGAAATCGAATGAACCTGAAAAGAGGATCATTTGGATGGAAGTTGGAGGAAATCTTGTACAAGTGTAAGTAGGAAGAGAGTGAAACTGAACTGCAATCACACACGATGGTGATTACCAATCCAGTTCATGGACACATTAACTATCATACGTCTGATGTCATCGTCGCTCGACCATCAATTAAGAAAAACAAGGGTATGCTACCTCTTGCCACTGTTCAAAACTTCATATTAGTTCCCAGATCAACTCTAGTGATGAGTATATACTCAACTTAAAAAAATTAAACTCATGTGGTAAAAACATAAAAAACTAAATTTCACTATAGCACATGTTGCTTTTTAATATTTAGTATAATTTCGTAAACTTTTTAATAATTTTGACATAATTTCATGATTTTGATAAGACAAATTAAATTTTATTCAAAGAAATGAGAAAGCATGCATTATTCATAAGTGAAATTAAGTGGAAATCAAAAGTAGATTATAAATAATTTTCATAACTAGATTGTTATTGATAACAAAATTAAAAGTTAGGACCGGTGTTCATCGAGAAAACCCTTTAGCAGCTATTATTTCTCCATATTAATATCAGCCAAAGAGTTATATAATTTATGTTTTTAAAATCCAATTTGTGTTTTGTAAAATAATATAAAGTAAATACTATTTAATTATTATGGTGGGAATGTCATGATCTATTTCCGTACCTTAATGATCAATGACATCTTGATTACTGTTTAAATTTTCGACCCCATGGGTTCTATAAAATATTTTATATAGAATTATATAAAAAGTTGAAAAAGGGCAAACCTAATAATTTGACAAGAGACCGACTAAAAATGCAACGAAGGCAAGCATTATGGGCCAACATCAATGAACACCCACTAACCATGGTTCCATTTGGTTTTGCATGTTTGTTTATTTTCAAGTTCTTATTTCATTCAAAGATGATTCATGGTGGAACCAATGGCTCCCACCATAGATGCCATTATTTATTGCAATTGCAATACAAATTTATATGACTTATTATTTTCATATGGTCCCATGTCCTTAAAATTCTTTGGATCGATAATTTTACTAGTAATTATAGATTTGACCCGCTAGCTGTCTCGGTACGATTATGCGTTTGTTTCTTGTGTAAGGATAATAAGTTTGTTTGCAAATTTATTGTTTGTGACTAGAAGAGTGGTTACCTATGACATCAAGATAAGCTTTTATTTAATAAACGTATTAACTTTAAATTTATGTTTGCGACTGGAAAACAATGTTGTTATCGTTTGAGCGTGAGTTATGTTTAATTAATTTTATTGATTAGTAAAGTATTAATGAGATCTTATAAAGTTTTTTGGTAAAAAATTATTTACTATGAAAAAAAGTATATGAAGAATAGTTGGATTTCAATGAATTATAGTTTGGTCACACATGTTTTGTGTATTTTGTATTTGCCACCCCTCATCCACACAACCCTGTATTTGCCACCCCTCGCCGCCGCTTAGGTGCAATTTGGAGCGACGAGACTCATCAGGCTGCGGTGGTTGCCGCTCAGATCTGTCGAGGTTGGGATTGGCGGCTCTGTGAGAGAGAGAAGCTCTGCGTTTGGTGTTGCTGCTACAGCTGGCTGCCGTATCCTTTAGTCGACAGTTTTGGTTATTACGTAAATTAATGGATGCTATAATTTGTGGTGCCGATGACGTGGCGGCAGTGGCCGCTCGACTTGGCCGCCATATCTTCACTTCCCGTGTCGCTGGCATTAGGGTTTGATTGGTTGTTTGGTGCTTTGGCTTGGTTGTTGGTTTGATGGTCTGGTGACCCCGTTGGCAATTCATGTTTGCTCCTTTAGTGCCGACGATGATTATAAGAGAATCTCATCAGAGTCTTATTGTTGGTTTTGTGTTCCCTGGTGGTATCGTTTATTTCCGGGTTTCTTTAGTTTATTGATTAATGTTGTCGATAAAGACATGTTGTTGCTCATATGATACTACGATTGTTTTCGTTTTAGGTCCGTGATGATATTTGTGGAGTGGTATCGGTTGCTTTGACGATGCTACCATTGACGGTTAGGAGCCGCACCCAAACATCCTTTCTGAGCCCTACAATTATCTAACGCGCGCAACACGCGCAGATGTATAAACTAGGTCTTATTATTAGAAAAGATATGGAAAATATTGAATATAATAGGCCTTCACGTCTAAGGTTATTTTTAAAATTTTAAAAACGCCATCCTACGAAAAATTTATACTATTCATGTAATAAACATACTCAAACCAATCTTACACCTGATTAGTTATGAAAAGGGACACATATGATTTTTGTATGTCCTGCTCCCTACATAACACTCGTTTTTCATGATAGTAAAAGAGACACAAATTTATCGGACTAACACCAACAAAAGAAAAGGCAAAAACATTCACAAAATACAACCAACTAAACAAAGATTAAAAGATTAATTTTTAACGTTAAACTCACATGTCCATTAAATTATACCTTTAACAAACATTATTTGTCCATAACAAAAAAACAAGGGGGTGGGGGGTGTGGGCGCCCACGCTATGAGGCCACGACATGTGCTAGCGTCGAGTGTCAATACCGCCGCCGCCCACTTGTACACCAATTTTTTTTCCGAACTTTTGACATTTAGACACCGTGAAATTGTGTGTGTGGTACAGTGATGTGGTAACATCGTCGTTACTAAATTTAAATTTGCAAAATAGTATGATACGACATAACAAATATGATTGATAGGTATACGTATGATACGATTATCCATCTCACCTTAAACCTTCGTGACATACAAGAGATGTCATAACACTTTTGTTACTATCAGGTTACAATCTTTTATGTTAAAAAGTGTATTTAATCAACACAAGTATTTCATATCCACATGTCTTTTATTTCAAGACATCATATCATACAGAAAACTTAAACCTTCTTTTCATCATTTTAACTAGTCCACATGATTACCCTATTAAAGTTGTCATCACAATCATGATAAACATGAACCTCTTCACACACCACAATCACCCCCTCATCTTTCCCACTCTATCACTTTCACCCCCTTTCTCCCTCATATATATACACCCCCATCAATTCTCACTGCATCACTCTCCCCCTTTTCACCCCCAATCCCCCATCACAAATCCCCAAAACCCAAATCAAACCCTTCAATTCTTTCTCCGGCGACCTTCTCCGGCGACGATGGGTTTTCCGGTGGGTTACACCGATCTATTCCTCCCCAAACTCCTCCTCCACATCCTAACACTTCTGGGTCTCATCCGAAAACTCATCTCCATCGTTTTCCGATTCGTGGGTCTCTCCGATTTCCTGGAACCCGAATTCTCACCCGACCCGACCCGGGAGGAACCGGCGACCCATTTTCATTCAATATCCGCGGTGCTGATCCGTGAGCTTCTTCCGGTGGTGAGGTTCTCGGAGCTGGTGGATCCGCCGGAGAGCTGTGCGGTGTGTTTGTACGAGTTCGACGGCGGTGATGAGATCCGGCGACTGAGGAATTGCAGGCATGTGTTCCACCGGAGCTGTGTGGACCGGTGGATGGATCATGACCGGATCACTTGCCCACTTTGTCGGACCCCGTTTGTACCCGATGGGTTGCAGGGTTCGGTTAATGAACGGTTGTGGGTGGCTTCTGGTGTCGCTGATTATTATGGTGATTCGTAGTGGTGTAACTTGTAAGTTGAGTTTTGTTTTTAGTTTTTAGTTTTTGGTTTTTGGTTTTTGGTTTTTGGTTTTTGGTTTTGGTGTATAGTGTATATTTATATTTTACTGAAAAGTAAAAGGAAAAAAAAGGGGAGCATATTGTACAGAGTTGCCAAACAATGGATATGAGTTTATGGAAGTTTAGACTCTAGTCTTTTTTTATTTATATTTATTGATAGATCTGTTGAATTTGATATTGAATTTAATGGAGAAAAAACAGTTTTTCCAAATTAGGGGAGTGCGGGGCGCGCCGCGTTGCGTAGTAACGGAGCTTGAACTATTTTGTATTATTTTGTATGAGGGCTGGGACGAAATTAAATTTTATCAGGGCGCTGAGTCGATATTTATATCGGGTCAAAAATTTGCACCGGCGGGTTAAGATTTAACACTACGGACGAAAAAAATAGAAGGCGGCGGCCCCGGCCCTTATGAAGCTCCGTCGTGGCAACCGAGGCTGCAGTCACAATTTTTTGGTTGCTATTTCAATCGTGAGGAATGACGGGTTTTGACGTGACATAAGGTTTATGGTACTACTATGTGTCATGAATGTTCTTTCACCCCCTTTAGTTACAAGTATATCAATCAAGTAGTTTTAAGATTATGTGGGGTTAATAAAGTTGATTTTGCTGTTAATATAAAAAAAAGTAGTTTTAAGATTATGTGGAACATTTAATAAGCCTTGATATAAGCTGAAAATATATTAGTTTATAACTAAGCCCCATCAACATGGGTTCAATACCCATCAACAATAGCTACTATAAAGTTTAGCTGTTTAAAACTAAATAGGTTTTTGTATAAATTGATGTATCTATAATAGCCGTGAAATGGAGCTATGTATGAGTGTTGTTGGAGTTTTTATTTGTCTGGTATAAATTTTGTTACCACTGAAGTCTCTGTATCTTTTGATACCATGATTAAGGGAACAGATAAAATTTCAAAAAATAATGTATGAACTTCAAAAGAAAAGATTATGTATGAACTTCAAAAGATTATGGCATTTAAGCTTATGATGACGCCTTCAACAAATTATGAAAGTAACTTAATGAAAGCATGATTTAAGAAGTTTCGTTTGACAATCGAGTTGTTGGATCTAAACACACACTTCAAATTAAGAGTCAAAGTAACATGTTTTGTTTGTGTAAAGATGAAACGAGATAGGTTAACGAATATGATCGAGAAACACAAGGCCCCCATAACAAAACAGGTCCATGTGTCATATGTGTCGTCTAAGAATTGAAAACTAGTTTAGTTCCAAACGACAAGTTGCCTTCAAACACATAAATAATATCACACTCATGCATCCTACCCCCAAAGGATAATTCATAACTAAAACATGCTATCAAACAAACATTATCATGCGTTCATAATAATATTTTATTTTCACAAATGAGCACATGTGTGAGTGAGTTGTGATAGACATGTATACATGAAAAAAAATAGTGTTTCATCTTCCAAGTTTTATATTCTCAAATTTTATAACAAACAAAATGTAAACAAATAAACAATAATCAAATACATAATAATAATTAAAATTTTAAATTACAAACTAAACTCTAACTAAAATCTAATTTCATCCCTCTTGATAAAGAAATACAATTTGCAGAATTTAAATAGTTTCATAAACTCTAAGATCAAAAGTGAAAAGATGAAAAAAATAGAAGAATATCATGTAAAAGTTAAAATCGTGAGCCGTGAGGTGCAATCGGTTGGCGATAGCGGCACAACGGTGGCCGGAACATGGCAGACAGGCAAGAAGCGCTGCAGCAACTAGAAGTTAGAGGTGGTTGCACTGGCCTGTGGTCGATGCTGATTGCTCGCTCACATTTGGTCGATGTTGATTGTTCGTTTACATTTGTTTTGGGCGTTTAATATTAATCGATAATGAATTGAGCTTTTGATGAACTGGGCTTTTAATTAAACTAGAAATACTCCTCACGCGCGTTGCGCGGGGAATTTCGTCACGAATTTAAATATTAAAACGAAATATAAAAAACACATTATAACGCATATCACTCTAACGTAAAAACTCTAAAACAACAACCGTTCAAAATGATAGAATTAATATTAGTAAGTCATGACACAGAAAAAAACTTATTAAAACATTAGTAACACCAAAACTAATCAAAGATATAGAAATAAATTTAAAAGTTTAAAACTCCTTTTATACTTATAATAAGCTTAGAAAGAAAAAAAATACATGTATAGTTAAATTGCTTTAATAATGAGTGATTTATATTTCTATGATTTAGGCAACACCAATAAACAAAATTGAAAAAACATATTTCGGCTAAGACATTAAAAATCAAGACAACCACTTTTCTTCGTCACTAAACACCACAACCCTGTGTTCTCCATCATTCAACACCATCACATAAAGCTTCAACGCTGCCTTCAAATCCCCCTCCCCCACTCGCTGGCGTTTTCCGTCACTGTCACTAATTATCACCGTCATTCTCACCCTCTCCATCACTCAACACAACCGATCACAACGTGACCTTCGTCAACTCTCCCCGGCACAAGCTCCGGCTCATGCTTCACAATCTTGTAAAGGAGCAAATGGTGGTACATAGCAATAACTAGTATCGAGCTCCTCGGCGTTGCAGCGTGAGGCGTAAAATCATGTCAATTATTACCAATGACACACTATTCTTAATTATTATCAACATTGAAAAAGTTCGTATTTAACAAAACATAAAAACATGAAAAAATATAGCAAACGAAAAGTAGACGTTAAAACGACGAACCAAACAGATGAAACATAAACATATAAAACAATAAGTACGTCGATCTAGGAAAAACGTGTTGCAACGGGGTTGTTAAATGGGGAAAAAATAAGTGTAAAAACTTTGAAGTACAAACAAACGTAGTGGCGTGTTAATACACAAAATTTAGATCGAAACATAAAACAATTAAAAATATGAAAAGTACATAGACCAAATTGGAAAGTAAAAAAATATTATATATATATATACTAATTACAACTTTCTTATGCATTATGGGTGGTATAACATGCTTTAAGGATTGTATTTAACTTTTGTCTTATTCTTTTTAATCATTATCTTTTTCATTTTAACCCAACATTTTTACATCTTTACAATATAGCCCAAATATTTTTTTTACTTTAAACTTTGGTCCCTATACTTTTTATATTTAAAAAGTTTTTGTTTTACGTTTCGATTTAAATTTTGCGAGTTAACACGACACATTTTGCGTGTGTAATTTAATGTTTTTACACATATTTTTTTCTCATTTAATGATTCCGTCGCAACGCTCTAGTCCAATATCCGCTTAGTTATTGTTTTATACGATTTACGTTTCGTCTAACTCTAACATGTCTTTGGTTCTACGTTTCAGTTGGTGGTCACTAATGGTGATGTGTTTTTGGTGCTACTTGACATTGTTTTACTCCCCACGACAACGCCGGGGGCTTAATACTAGTTAAAGCTAAATTGTAAAAATATAAAAGTATTGAGTTTAAATAAAAAGTTAAAAATAAAAATAACTGCAATCTGTATGATATAACCAATAAATCACATCAAAGTTAATAATTAGTATATATAAATTATTTAAAAAGGTTGACTCCACATTTAAAAAATTGTTGACTAAATGAAAACTAAGAGTACAACATTTGAAGCTTATTGTACAACCATAATGCATAAATCAAGTTGATAATTAATCTTCTTACTCTAATAAAAAAGTAAATGAGAGTGACACGTGTCATTATCACAATTCTTCTAACCAAAATTTTCCTGCCTCTCTCTCCTATTAAATAATTACCTTAATTACTAATAATATTATTTTAATACTTTTTAATATTTAATAAAGTAAGAAATAAATCTATTTATTAAGTTTATTTATAAATAAATTAATAGTTTTATAAAGTCAATTTTTTAAAAACAAAATTAAACAAATTTGGGAGTTGTAATATGAAATATTTTTAAAAATTTATTTTTATACGGTTTGTTTGAAGACAAAATCTTTATTTAAAAAAATTAAAAATAATATTTTAAAAAGTTAATATCATTGTTTTATT
>BJCM01067191.1:0-12069 GCA_018326385.1 Flaveria bidentis | reverse complement strand
GCACCGCCTCCCCCTCCGCCACGCCGCATCCCCCTCCACCGCACCGCCTCCCACTCTTGCTATTACTCCCATCAAACTTAAAGAAGCTCTCCTATGGCAACGGTCCATATCTCGTCTTAATCCAGTTTAACCCTAGTGACGACGTTAGAATCGGGGTAACCGTCGCCGGAGCTAGGTTTTACGCCGCCCCTTTCGGATTAAACTCCTCGATCCCGATGACGTTCCGGCGTCGGAGCTAGGTTTTCCGGCGCCACTACTTAGAACCTTAACTCCATGATCCTTCTTAGTCCTTGAGTGATCCCCACCGTAGAATCACCGGTGGCCCCCGTCCCCCATCCACCACTTACGCATTCAATCTTCTAATACTCCAATCTTTCTTTCATCTTGCACCTGATTATATTAAAATAAACTGTGATTGTATTCTATATTATCATATGTGTAGTATTACATGAATATGTCTGTTACATTACATTTTCAGTCAACTTTTTAATGTGGATTTTGGATTATGTGAAGGGTATTTGAACACATGAATGAAGATAGGGGAACTTTTGTTAATTGTGGGGTTTATTCAAGGGTTTCAATATGTCCTTTGAAAATCATCATGTTGATGCTGATGAAAATAATGTTCAAGAACATGGTACCACATCAGACAGGAATATATGACTCAGTTACGTGATGAAATTGTTGAGCAGTTAATGCAGAATATCGAATAAACGATTTAATAAAATGTATTTGTATGGTTTTATGAATATTATTACAGTTTTTATGACTTTTATTTATATTTAAATGTATTTATATTTTTATTTATATTTTTATGTTAAAGTATTTTTTAAAGTTTAAAAAATAGGTTTACTTTAATTACAAAATATTTTAACAGTCTGCAAATGTTAAAAAAACAAACAATCTTTTTTTTTGTAAACTGCAGACGTTTGATCCACCTATTCTGCTGTAGATGTCTGCTGACGTGATCCGCAAACTGCAGACGTTTTCCTACGAAAAAAACAAACAACACTTAAAACATTTCAAATTAAATTCATATTCATAGGCCAAGTAAAAGTAAAGAATTTATAAAGGCAAAAGTCGCGTTGTGAATCAATCAACAAGCAAGTAATAGTATTCTGTATTCTGTATTCGTCTACAATCATCGGCTAAACTCCATGGATTCCGACGTGACGATGGTGCCAGCAGCCGAAGGATCCACTCTTCCAGGACCTTCTTCTTCCACCAAGAAGCCCAAGCGTTTCGAAATCAAAAAGTGGAACGCCGTCGCCCTTTGGGCATGGGGTCACTCCACCAAACCCTAATTTCATTCCTCTTTAAACTTTTCTTGCTTCAACGCTATATTCATCATCATCATCATCTGCTTATTCTCGCAGATATTGTGGTTGACAACTGTGCGATTTGCAGAAACCACATCATGGATCTCTGTGAGCTTTATTTATTTATTCATTATGCATCTGTGTTTGTTTGTGAAGAGTTGAGTTTTTGTTTTGCTTGATCGGTGTGGTCTGATGTGATTTTGTTTTGATTAGGTATTGAATGTCAGGCTAATCAGGCTAGCGCCACTAGCGAGGAGTGTACTGTGGCTTGGGGTATGATTTCTCGACTAAACCCTAATTATAGAACCAATTCTAGTGTATATGTTGAATGTAGACTTGTGTTATATTGACTTACATAGTTCTGTATGTGGTTCGTTGGTGTTTGATTATGCTATTATATTTGTGAAATACTTGTTTATTGAAGAGGCATAGTAACATAGTTAAGATTTATTGGCATCACAAAGGAAAATTAGTATGAGAATTCATTAGAAAGGAAAATTTGTTTATTGAAGAGGGGTAGCAACAATTTATATATGATATTCTAATATATGAAGTTGAGACACAACAAATTAATTTGTGTTGGCATTTATTCTCTCTATGTAATTATATATATCAAGTGAATTGGAGAACGATAAAGTCAATGATACAAAATCACCTTGGTGGTGACAACAATGAGTCGTCTAGGATTATGAGTATACAGTTTGCTAGAATCTATAAGCAAATCGAAATATGCATCAATATCTTGTGGAAACTTCCACAACTCTTTTTTTCACTATTATTAAGAACAAAAACCACACCAAAACAATTACCTTAAACCATCTGTTTATAATAAAACCTACAATAATCCTAACCTAACTTAACTCAGTTTTACTATAATCTGTACTACTACCTTCTAGGAATTTAAATAACTAGCTAATAAAGATAAAGATAATAACTTAATGATGATAAAAGACTCTTAATCACACTAAACCTCCTAAATTTGTTGTAGTCTTCTAGAAAATGAATTGTCAGCTTTCTTTCAATTTAACCCTTCAACTATCTCAGATTCACTTTTGAACTGATTAGGATTAACTTCCGACATTCCCCTTTAATTATACATAGATAATGCCTCTCTTGCTTTCTTCTCATCATTCATGTTTCTTGCTCGTTTTTGATTCATGTTTTGGTTTCTTTTTTGTTTTATTTGCTTTCTTTCTCTTTCTTCCTTGCTTGCTTGACTTGCTTTCTTTCTCTTTCTTTCTTTCTCACTTTCTCTTTGTTCTTTCTTTCTTCTTTCTTACTTACTTTCTTCTTTCTTTCTTCTTGCTTTCTTTCTTACTTGCTTTCTTTCTTTCTTGCTTTCTTTCTTTCTTGCTTTCTTTCTTTCTTCCTTACTTTAACACATTTGAATCTATCACCTCCTTTTTTCTTTTTTTCACATGGATTCACAATGAATACTTGCTTTTTGCCACTTTTCTAATGTGTTGATGTTTTTCTTCACTATCGATTTCAATCTGACTTGTTGCTCAACTAGAGAACCTGCTCAACTAGAGAATGAAATTTGTTTGGTTTGGTTCCCAGAAACAACAAACTTGCTCAATTACATGTTGCTTATGATTACTTTAGATAAATCGGTCGTCCAACACCTTCTTGATCGAGTCTTCAAGCTCTGGTATCAATTGTTTGCCCCGAATTGATAAGCAAACAAAATAATGCACTGATATTTTGTGGAAACTTCCATGGCTCTTTTCACTATTATTAAGAACAAAAAACCACACCAAAACAATCATATTAACTTTCTATTTATACTAAACCTATGATAATTCTAACCCAACTCTAACTCAATTTTACGAGAACTCATCTTCCTACCTTCTACGAAATTAAGCAACTAACTAATAAAGATAAATGTACTAATTTAATAATAATAAGAGATTCTTGATCATACCAAAATTCCTAAATTTGTTGTAATTCTCTAGAAATATAATTGTCAACTTCCTTTTGATTTAGTCCTTCAACTCTCTTGATTTTTCACATCCGAATCAATTAGAATTAACTTCCAAAGTATCCAAACCTACTAATTTTATAATAATAACAGACTCTTAATCATACTAAAACTCCAAAATTTGTTGTAATTCTCTAGAAAATCAATTGTCAACTTTCTTATGATTTAACCCTTCAGCGTTCTTGATTTTTCACATTTGAACTAATTAGGATTAACTTCCAATGCTTGAAAGTTGGTATTAGCAAAACATAAATTGCAAGGAGTTAAAACAAATGAAGGTGTTATAAAATAAATTCGAAATTCTAGAAGGTATTGATGAATTGAAATGATTTAAGTAACAATCATTAAAACTATTAATATAATAGAAAGAATTACTAGCGTTGCTATAACAATTTCATTATCAGACTTATTAAAGAAATGCATGACGGTAAAACATGGGGCTGCTTGGATGGATTATTTAATCAACTTATCTTCTTATTGCGTTTTTTAAATTAAATGAGTTCCTTTGAGTGTCTGTTAGAAGAAAAATGTTTATGTTGTGTGCTTATTTAAGGATATTATATGGTGTTATTAGTAAGCAGTTTGAGATTATTTGTCAAACTTTATTCTTGTTGGAAATGTAATAAGTTGGTTATGTGCTTATTCTGTTGCTCCACCAATGATAATATTTATATAACTTTGTATACACATTTGAAAAGACTAAAGTTATATGGTCGACTTTTGATTTATTCTTTACAAATTAAAAGTCAAAACAAATTTCTTTTTTCTCATTTACATAGATGGAAGTCTCTTCCATTTCTTCTCTTCACTTTCATTATATTTCAAGTACTTAAAAATCTATATTATTCTTTAATCATTTTTGTCTCTTTATCTTGGTCATTTGGTCTTGTTTGAGTGTTAACATATTCACATAAGTCCTTTTTGTAGGATTCTGGTCAATATTGATGACACTTATTAATATCTTGCATAAGATATATTTGTTAGAGAATAACAATCAGATCAGCAAGCAAAACAAAGAAGAACAATTGAAAGAAAACTGTCGGCCCGCTTGCCTATTTCTTATTGAGTGAAAAACTAAAATTCTGAATGAAAAATTACATAGAATACCTACTCTATATAAAGGGTAGAACATAAATAAGACAGCTGTAAACAATGTTGTAAAAATCGTTAGGACTAGGGATTAATCGGATTGGTTTTTTCATATATAATTTTTAGTTTTATATATAAATACACACATTTTAGAAAGGAATTTTAATAAAAAAGTTCAGTTTTATATATAAATTTACATATTTCGTTGGATTTTCTAAGTTTTTGCCGGAATTTTTGAAAGTCGCCGGAAACCCGCCCGGAACTCGCCGGAACCCTACCGGAAAGTCGCCGGAAACACCGATTTTTGGCCGATTAAGACCGCCTAGGTTCGATTTTGACCAATTTTGACCGATTACCGATTAGGGGCTCCGATTATGTGAAATCGCCAAGGTGAAAGTCCGATTGGCGATTAGTCGCCGACTAATCGGCCCCTAGCGCCGATTTTGCAACACTGGCTGTAAAAATTACTAAAGATTAGACTCCTAAAATAAAAAAACACGGTATTCCATAGATAGAAGATCCTGCATAATGTCGGTCTTCACTTCGTCAGGTCTATTCACTTTATGATTGTTACTCCAATAAGGTCTCTCATTTCTCCAAACTTGATTCTTGGCAATGCTTTAGTAAGGATATCAGCCTTTTGTTGTTCCCCACTAATGTTTTCCACTTTAATTTGTCCCCTTTCAACGCATTCCCTTATAAAGTGATAACGAGTGTTAATATGTTTTCTCCTTTCATGAAAAACGGGATTTTAAATCAGTGCAATGGCTGATTTGTTATCAACTCTAATCACCACTTGTTCTTCTTTCCAACCTGTCAGCTCTGCCAAAACACTTCTTAGCCATATTGCTTGACAAGCGGCTGAAGTGGCAGCCATAAACTCGGCCTCACAAGATGATAAGGCCACGGTTCTTTGCTTCTGTGAATTCCATGCTATTGGCCCCTCATTATAGTAGAAAATCAGCCCCTTTGTACCTCTTCCATCATCAACATCTATCGAATGACTGCTATCGCTGAAACCATGCAGTATTCTCTTGTTGCTTCTTTGATAAAAGATTCCCATTTCTGTTGTTCCTTTCACGTAACGCAGAATTTGTTTTACTGCTTGCAAGTGGGCGCCTTTAGTCGTTTGCATGAAACGACTAGCATACCCGACACAATAGGACAGAACTGGTTGGGTGTGGGTCAAGTATCGTAGGCAGCCCAATCAGCTTTCTGCATTCAGTTGCATCGATTGGTTCTCCATCTTCATTTTTGGACATCTTTAACCCTGGTTTCATGGGAAATTTAGCTGCATTACATTCCCATAATCCAGCCTCCTTGAGTATATTCTTTGCATACCCGCTTTGCCAAAATGTTGTTAACACCTTGAGTTACCTCGATTCCTAAGTAGTAGGACAAGAGACCGAGGTCACTCATCTCAAATGCAGCCTTTATTTGTTGTTTGAAAGCTGTTACTTCACTTTGGTTGCTGCCAGTGATGATCAAATCATCCACGTACACCCCCACAATCAAGTGATCTTTTCTTGAGTTTCTTTTGTAAACAACTTGCTCCTGTTTACATCTCTGAAAGCCCATCTGTTTTCCAACTGAATATTCCAAGCTCTAGGCGCTTGACGAAGGCCATATAGTGCCTTTGTCAAGCGATAAACCATGTGTTCCTTGCCCTTTTGAACAAACCCTTCTGGTTGTGAAACATAAACTTCCTCTTTGAGTTCACTGTGAAGAAAAGCGGACTTCACATCAAGGAGATGCACTTGCCAACCCTCTTGAGCTGCTAAAGCAAGAATCAGATGAACTGTCTCGAGTCTAGCTACCGGATGAAAAGCCTCATTGAAATCCACAGTTTGGGTTGTTGCACGCAACCCTTTGCTACAAGTCGGGCCTTGTGCTTAGTGACGTTGCCATTTGCATCCTTCTTCAGTTTGTAAACCCATTTCAGCCCTATGGGTTTTTGATTGGAGGGTAAAGTCGTGAGCTTCCAGGTGTTATTTTTCTCGATAGATGCAATTTCACTTGTCATAGCTTCTACCTAAGCTCTATGATTGGCTGCTTTAGTGTAATTTAAAGGCTCACTCTCCAAGAATAAAAGATTAACATCTTCAATGTTTAACCGTGAGGCCCTCGCATAAACATCCCCCACAGCCCGAATTCTCTGTGGTGGAGTATCATCATATGCATCTGGACTAAGCGGAAGTGGGCTGCCGAATTCACTGCTCTCTGGTTGAATAGGCCCATGTCTCTGAACGAAGTGTGGCTGCTCAGATCACCAGAATTAGTTGGGCTTTCACTCTCAACAAAGCCTTCAACTGGTCCAGGTAAGTCTCCTGCAAGTGGGCTGTTTGGCCCAATTGCATTTGCCATAAGTGGGCTGTTAAGCCCAGTACTTGCTTTGAGGGAGCTGCCTGTAGCGATTGAGCTGCTGTTCGTAACAGGACTGCTCATGTCCGTACTAAAAATATGAACTTCATCTTCGATTGCAGCCAATGTTGTAAAAATTGCTAGGCGCTAGTAGGGCGGCGAGGTAGGGACTAGGGATTAATCGGATTGGAATTTTCATATTTAATTTTTAGTTTTATATATAAATATATATTTTAGTATGTAATTTTAATAAAAAAGTTTAGTTTTATATATAAATATACATAATTGGCCGGAATTTCTAAGTTTTTGATGGATTTTTAAAGTTTTGGCTGGAATTTTTGAAAGTCGCCTTAATCCCGCCGGAACCCTACCATAAATTCGCTGGAATCACCGATTTTTGGCCGATTAAGACCGCCTAGGTCCGATTTTGACCAACGTTGACCGATTACCAATTATTGCCTCCGATTACATGAAATCGCCAAGGTGGACTCCCGATTTGCGATTACTCGCTGATTAATTGGTGCCTAGCGCCGATTTTTGCAACACTGATTGCAGCTTGTTCAGTTGATCCAGCCATTGTTTGGTTTGAATTCAGCTGAACTACAAATTCAGTTTTCAGTCCATTCAGGACCATTTGTATCATGCTGCTCCAGATAAGAATTCCAGTCCCACCTTTTGTCCTCTTCGAATATTACATCTCGGCTCACCACAATCCTCCTCCTTTCCGGATCATATAACCTGTACGCCTTTGTATTCAGTTGAGTTCCTAGATGAATTATCTTTAAACTTCTGTCATCCAACTTGGTTAACCCACTGGTTAGAACCTTTACATGTCCCACACAGCCAAACACCCTTAGGTGTTCCAAGTTCGGTCGCCTTCCTTTTGGAACCTCATACGGTGTCTTGTCTTTTAGTGCTTGTGTGGGTGACCGGTTTAGCAAGTAGACAACATGTCTAATCCCTTCTCCCAAAAAAATTTGCGGGAGTTCCATAGCCTTGAGTAAACATCGAGTCGTGCCAAGAATGGTTCTGTTTCTCTTTTCCACAACCTCGTTTTGTTGGGGAGTGTAAGGAGCAGTAAACTGATGTGTAATGCCTGCTTCATTACAAAAATTAGTAAACTCTTGAGATGTGAACTCACCTTGTTGTCTGTTCTTAGATTCTTCACCTTCAAACCTAGGTTTATCTCGATCAGAATTTTAAATTTTTAAAACAGTCTAGAACTTCATCCTTTGTTTTAATAAAGTATTCCCACATGAATCGACTAAAATCATCGACAATAAGAAACATGTACGTGTTTCCTCCTTGTGTGGTAGGTGTGATTGGTCCACACACGTCCACATAGATCAATTCCAACGGTTGAGAAGCTCGATAGCTTGACTGAATAGGGAATGGAAGGCGTGACTATTTGCCAGCTAAACAACAGTCATATGTGTGATTCTTGGGACTCCCTTGTACCATATTTTTTGCTGCTAATTGTTTGATGGAATCAAAGTTCAAATGACCAAGGCGTGCGTGCCATAGCCAAGCTTGGTCATCAATATTTGCAAGCAAACAAATTGGTGAAGCAATTTTTAATTCAATTTTATAAAGAAAGTTTAGAGATCTTGGTACCTTCATGAGTAAAGTTCCACTTTTCTCATACAACCACAGAAAATTGTCTTTCATCAGTATGTTGCACCCAGATTCAGTAGTTTGGCCAAGGCTGATTATATTGCTTCATAAGGATGGAATAAGATAGACATCCGACAGCACCAGTTGCCCTCCATTTCTACATTCCAGTACAATTGAACCTCGACCCTTAATCTCCACACATGACCCATCACCAAAACAAACTTGTCCAGCCACATTGGTGTCCAAGTTGGAGAAGAATTCTTCGTTCCTTGTCATGTGGTTGCTAGCAACATTGTCTAGAAACCACAAATGCTTGTTTTTGACCGAAGTGTACTTGCTCGGTATCACACTTTCTTCATTTAAGAAAATTGTTCCTACTCGAACAATCATTAGTAGTGTCGGCTCGTCATCTTGAGCTTGTGCTAGATTGATTTCATCTCTTCTTGTAGGATATTCGGATGCAAAGTGTCCTATGTTATCACATTTGAAACACTTTATTTTTGACCGATCCTTTCCTGATTGGTTTCTTTGCTGTGATATGTTTTGACCAAGACCTCGGCCTCGACCTCCTGATCAGCCTTGTCCCCTTCCTTGGCCTCGATTGTCAGCGTTGCCTGTCCCTCGGCCACGCCCACTACCTTTCTGCCCCTGTTTCTTTTTCGCCTGCCAATCGCTGCAAGACAATAGAAGCTGATCATTCTTGTGTACTTCAGACTTTAGACACGGTTTGATCCTTTCTTCATATGCACGTAACCTGCCAATAGCATCTTGAAATAACATAGTATTCAAGTCAGCGAATTGTTCAATAGAGGCTACTATTGGTAAAAATCGATCAGGAACTGAACCAAGAAACTTCATGACTAGTTTCTTGTCTTCGTAAACAGCCTTGGGGCTGTTTGCTTTGGAGACGATTGCACTTATGCGTCCAGCAAAGTCTTCAATGGTTTCTGATTCCTTCATCTTTAAGGCTTCAAATTCAGTTTGCAGTGAACCCAGACGGGCCTGCTTTACCCGATCAACACCCACAAACCGAGCCTTCAAAGCGTTCCAGACTTCCTTTGCCTTTTCAAACTTTGCAACTTGTAAAACAAGTTCTTCGGGTATCGCCTGGTTAGATAGGCGATTGCAAGGCTGTTTTTCTTCAGGTCAACATTCTCTCCAGGTTCAATCGCTTCCCAGACACCATGAACATTGAAGATTGCCTTTATTTTAACTGCCCAAATTGTGTAATTTGTAGCAGTCAAAATAGGGCATTGCAGCGATAAGTTTGTGTTTTTTCTTGATGTACCCACCTGAGTTGTCGGAGTCGGAGTCTCAGCCGTCTTTCTCTGCTTTGGTCTCTTGCTTCTCTGATTGCACGGTCCGTCGGCTCTTGATTACACCCTTCGGATCAAAGTTTGAGCACTGGTCGTCTTTTTGAACCAAGGCTTTGATACCAATTGTTAGAGAATAACAATCAGAGCAGCAAGCAAAACAAAGAACAATTGAAAGAAAACATCTATATAAAGGGCAGAACATAAATAAGACAGCTGTAAAAATACTAAAGATTAGACTCCTAAAATAAAAAACGCCATAGATAGAAGATCCGGCACTCCATAATTGATTTTATCGAAATTAGTTAATAATATTTACATCACATATGGTACATGATGGCATAACCAACACAAAACCATAAAATATGGCACAAATAGAACATGGAATTGCACATGATGATATGAGGCAACATGAAATGATGTACCACAATATGAATGTTAAACCATATAATATGGTTTGATACTGTACGACTGTAAAATGATAAAGTAACAAAGAATGATAAATTTTTGGTACAGTAACATTTTAATTATGTTTATTATGTTAGGCAACATATTTTAGTTCTAATTTGTGAAAAATGATTTATGTTCTATTTTATAAATTTAATCCTTTACTTTTTTATGCATTGACCCAGGTGTTTGCAACCATGCTTTTCACTTTCACTGCATCAGTCGCTGGCTGAAGACTCGTCAAGTTTGCCCTCTAGGTATACCATCATACTCTCTATACCCACACAATATATGGTTAATGTGCATGTATATATGCATATTGTATATGCGTGTATATAAAACACAACCTCAAATAATGCAGAAGCTCACAAGTATCAGTCAAAATCATTAATATATGCATATGTATAGTGTTTTTGTAAAGATGTAATTCGTATTGAAAATAAAGGGTGGTGTATGTTGAGGTCAAGCAGGTTTTTATTAAGGTCACCGAGTTATGTTTTTATTTTTGTTTATACCAATTCTGCCAAATTTATGCCAGGAAATTGTAAAATGATAAAACATACCAGGACTTTAGGAGATTATAATTTATATGTGAAATATCAATTACAACTTTTAAAACTGTTAAGTAAGATGGATGCATTTAAATGAAATGTATGATTAGTATTTTACTTGTAAATAATGATTTTGATTATTCAAGCTTTTAAAGTCAAATCCCATTTTGTCATTTTAAAATCCTTAAGCATAAATTTGGCTGGAATCGGTATAAACATTCTTTGTTGGTAGTTGTTTTGAGACGTGATCGGGTTTGATTTTAACTGATTTCTGAATTCGCGTATGCTCTTAGTAAAATTTTAAATTATACGTTTATTTGTTATTGTGTTTTTGCAGACAACAGTGAGTGGGAGTTCCAGAAATATGGTCACTAGTAAATTTGCTAGTTACTGGAAAGAAGGAATACATTAGTGGGGTTTGTTGGTTTTAATGTGGTATGAATCAATCGTATTGACTGAGTTGCCGATCACGTGTGCAGTTCCTTGGACCTTGTTTCTAGATGCTTAAATCAACCTTTTCTTACGTCTTTAAAACTGCTTATCACCGTTTATATAATTGTTTTGAGGGTTGTGTTAAACGTAGTCCTGTCTCTTTATATCGAATGCACCCTCTCACTTTGTTGTGTTAGCCATTCTATCTGTTTAACCTTGAACTGAGCGTATGATGTAATTAAATATGGTGTTTTCATCTTTGTATACTGGCGTATAGCCCTAGTTTTAAAAATTAGAAAAATCTAAGGTCAATTCAATAAAATCAATAGGGAGGGGTGTAATAAGTAAAAGATGTTGGCAACATATATCCAATTTATTTATTTAATTACCGATAAAAAGTTTTAGGGTTAAAGAAATTAAATCTTTCTTTTCAACTATCTGTAAAGTCTTGAGTTATATTAACAAGAAATAGCAACATCATGCACAAACACTTTAGAAGTTTGAAGAAATTGTGATATTATGCACAAAACTTTTAGAAGATTGAAAAAAAAGTTGTGATGAACTAGTTATGAATCTCCATTAGGTGGTGTTTTATATTTCTAGTGATGATTCATACACTCATTTTTACGTTTACACAATATGTCTACAATAGAAACTAACCCACGATACTTGAGAGACATCATTTTAATACTTCTGTACCATTAGGTTATATGGTATCTGATATATATAGATTTACACAATGTCTACCCAGTACTTGAGAGAAATTATTTTAATACTTTTGTACTATTAGGTTATATGTTCTTTGCTATTTTAAGTATGAAAAGTTTAAAATGACTTATTTTATAGATAAAAGTAAAATAAATCTATTTATTTGTAACTGAACAAACAAGAATTAGTAACCCTATTTATTAAGTTTGAGGTGGCTGCAAAGCTTAAACGAGTTTTTTACTTACACACACACA
>BJCM01067188.1:0-14190 GCA_018326385.1 Flaveria bidentis | reverse complement strand
ATATATATATATAAAGGGAATGAATAAAATAAAAACCATGTTTTAATTAGATTTAGTTACTTAAGTGGTCCCAGAATAATCCCATATTATAAAGTTAGTTTCAACTTTTGATAAATTATATATATAGTTTTAAGTCCAATAAACAACAACATGGGTTATCTCGAACATTATTTTTTTTCATTAAGTGGGGTAAAATAACCAAAATACCTTTAAATTGAATAATAAAAAATAAAAAATATACTTTTTATTATGTATAAATATTTCATAAGAATAATAATAACTAATATATAAAATGATCACGCCATCGTCGTCCCTAACTATTCACTAAATTCAGCCACCATTAAGAAAAAAATCTAGCTTTTCGTCATTTAAAATCCAACTAAGAAAAATCAAGATCAAATTTTATTACTCCTCTGAAACAATTCTACAAATCTTGTGCAATCTCCACAAACGATATTTTGTAATGACGGATTCACTTCCCATTCAATGGCAAAAAGGCAAAGATTTAGCTCATTTTTTGTTAGAAGATTTGGGATACAAGCAAAAACACTAGCGGATCTGTCATAATCTTTTCATAAACCTTTTATATTTCCTAATTCACTTAACCCTAATTTCAATACTAGAATTTTGATTGATGCTTACAAGATCTTCATATGCATCAAACATGGGTGACTCTTGATTAATATTAACTAAAGTTGTATGGAATTGATAGTTTATAGGGTGACATCTTACATAAATCTCACATCAGTTGTGGACAGGAGAGATTTTTGGTTTATAAGGAATGACTTGTTTCCAACATCAACAACACGTTTTGGGCGTATTGACTGTGGATGAGAGGAAAACTCTACAGTTAAACGTGCTCAAGTGGCAACAATTCAGGGATGGGTGACATCCTTGTGAAGTTTCACTCGGGTAACCAAAAGCAAATCCGTGAACTCCTCGTGGGCAAAACAAACAATATTGATGGTACGAGAAGTCGGGTGTTACATGTGCTATATTGAAATGTGTTAGAATTTTATTGTGTTAAAACAACATGTTTTGTGTTAAAATCCAACACATTTTTATGATGTGACTAATAATCCAGCACATCGAGTTTAATTAGAAATTTACAAAAATCCAACATATCATTGTGTTGTTGAATCCAACATATTGATTTAGATTCAGATTCAGGGATGAACAGAGTGTGATCAACAAAATGCCGTTCGAATATCACCGATCATCGTTGTCGTACCCCGTTGTTTAGCAAAGTAACCACCGTATGCTTCTATTCGCCACCATATCACCATTTATTATCTTCAATTACCATTATTGTTGACTATCAAATCATTGTTTTAAAACACTATCACTTAACACCTAACACTCAAGATTATCTCCTCTGATCACCGATTGGTTGTTGCTTGTTATTATGGAGTTTAAGATAACGAGAGATCTATATACTTTGGTTGTGTTTTGAGATTAATTGTTAATAGGGTTTATGATGACGAGATTATGTAAAAGAGATGTGCTATATTTTTTAAAAGGAGAAAGAGAACTGAATCAAATGGTAGGAGACAAAATACCCTTTAATCTTATTTTCTAATATTGTCGCAGGTCACCACCTCGTTCATTCTTACATTTCTTAGGTAAATAATATTTTTTATTTCAACGTTCTACTACACACACGCGTGTGCGCACACACATATTTTTTTCTTTTTTTGAATGACACAACACACAAGCTCTACTTTACTTTTAAAACAATCACACCTGTACTTTATAGAATTTAAACCCATAATATTTAGTTGGAGATCAACTTTACCTCCGGAATGTATATTTAAGGACTTTTCTTTCTTACTTAATACGACTTTGTCATTAATTTTTATTATTACACGAATCATCCTTCATGCTTAGCAAGAATTACATTCTTTTCACTAACTAATGTTAGAATTTCTATTAAATTTATGTTTAAGGACTAAACCTTTTTACTTTTAAATTAAAATTCTTGAAAACAAAATATTATACGAGACTGATGATAAAAAAAACCCAACCCACCCACTCCCGATAACCCCCACCCTCACCCGATAACCCACTCAAAATTGTTCCACCTTCGACTTTACCAAAATGTTTTTTGTTAAAATCATCCCAACTTCGACTCTACCAAACTAGCAACTCAAGACATGATCAATCCCAACAAAAAAAAAAACTCTAACCAAATTTACAAAATTGAGAATGGATATAAAAGAACTTAAAAATCAATGAAAAGAACTCGGCACTAAAATTAATATAAAAGTCAAATAGCAATTTTGATATTAAAAAATCAATTATTAAAGTTTTAGAAGTTATACAAGATCCTCACGGACCTCACCTTCCGATCTTAGTAAAACGTATTCTCCGAGCAATACGTCTTTTCACAAAATTATTATATTGTATTTATTTAGTCTCTTATGTTATAAAAAAGTATTTTATATAAATGTCAACTAATTTGGCATGGACTTAGCATTCCGTATCTTTAAAGAAAAGTTTTTGCAACTTAGATTATAAATACATAAAATATTTATTTAATACACATAATATATTATATCAAAAAATAGATACAACTTCATAAAATATGTATGCTATGTGATATGGATGGGATTAAATAAAATTTAGAGTTTAGATGTATACAAGATCCTCACAGACCTCACCTTCTTAGAGATCACTATCAAATTAGTGACTATACATATTTTCTGAGTTGAGATTAATCTCGATCAATAATAAAAATTAGGATTATTAAAATCTAATAACCCTATATTAAAATACCTATAATTCCCGATCATATTACATCAAGCTATAAAACCCTACAATCCCCCTAAGATATAATGATGAAGTCATTTTATTAATTTGAAGCGTGTATCTTCCTTAAAATTAGGGTTTAAGTACAGTATAAAACATGCTGGTATAATGTAGTTTAAATTATTTCTAGCATACAGTTGTGACAAGTATCATTTATTAATAACTTTTATTTTCTCACTCATAATCTTATTGAATAAAAATGTTCTAATTTTAAATAATGTTATTTACAAAGGTTTAGTTGGAAAAAAGGTTTTGAAAAAATCAAAACTTGTTTGTTTGGTTTTTCAATTATATAAATTAAAATAAAATATGAAAATGCAGTATGGATTTACAATTTTAAATATATAAATAAAAAATATAAAGGCTAAGGTAATAAAAGAACCAATAAATGAGTTTTTGAACATAAGAAAAAGTTTAAATCTAGTCTCTTATCACTTCACTAGCAACAAGTGGTTCAACTAGAATAAATTTAAAGAGACGTAACCAAACCAGCTAGATATTTAGTTTTCAATCCAAGTGGTCCTACCAGTTAGTCTGGTCTAGTAAATATTGGTTATTAGCAAATATCTTTGATAATCAAACTTAAAATACGTTTACAATTAGGACATTCGAACTTGATAGATGTTAATTGTTGATTTTAACACATATAGACACTTCAACGGACATAGAAATGATATATTTGAGGAAATAGAAAATTTTAGATTGTATATACCTTTCAAAACTTGTTATATTTTACCCCGAAAAATCTTTAGTTAAAAAAAAAAGTTTTTCTCCTAAAGACAGGTTCAAAAATAATTTTTATAAAATGACATAATTAAAAATGTATTTAATTTTTTTATTAAAATATCGATGGAAGACATCTATGAAACTAAAAAAAATAACTTAAAAAACTTTAAACGTCTAAAATAATTTAAAGAGTTTTTCTTTTTAAAATCAGTTTTAAAAAAATTCCTTCTCATACCCTCTGTTAAAAATTATTTACCCTGAAAAAATCTTTAGTTTTAAAAGGAGTTTTTTCTCCTTCTAAAGATGGGTTTAAAAATACATTTTATAAAACGATTTAAAAATGTATTTAAAAAGTTCTATTACAATGTTGATGTAATACGTCTTTGAAATTAAAAAAAATTACTTAAAAATTTAAAACGTCTTTGCAACTATTCAAAGTTAATAATCCCAATAGCTGATAAAAATACTTAAATCTTTGCTCATCAAAAGCTTTGATGAACATATCAACATATTGTTCATTTGAGTTAATTTTGACTAGATGATCAAATAAATAAGAAATACCCGCAACTATTCAAAGATCAGGCATCTACTTCTTAAAAGTATCTTTCTCAAGATATATTTTCTTTAAATTTCGAGACAAAATTTTCTTCAACAAGGGAGTGATGTTGCAACTCTCGCAAAACCTTACGTTCATTTGTTCTTACATTTCTTTGTTTTGGGTTTATTTCAGAAGTTCCAGAAACCCAATCCTGCTTCTTTTGTTTGTCGTTGTGTTTAAAATCTAGTGTTCTTCGTTAATCTTATGTTCTAATTTTTGAGACGAAAATTCTTCAACAAGGGGATGATGTGACACCCCGTATTTCCAGGTCAACGTCATATGTCAACCCAATCTTCAACAAGGGGATGATGTGACACCCCGTGTTACCTTAACGGTTTCGTATAAATGAATTAA
Source organism: Flaveria bidentis (assembly GCA_018326385.1). Lineage (NCBI taxonomy): Eukaryota > Viridiplantae > Streptophyta > Magnoliopsida > Asterales > Asteraceae > Flaveria > Flaveria bidentis. The sequence goes on along the minus strand of BJCM01067188.1, from coordinate 9,704 downwards.
TTAGTTAACCTTGGGGTGTAACTAAATTAATTGATGAAGTTTGTGTTTAAATTAAATGTACTTAACTTTAGGGGTGACTAAAGTTGTAATTACGCAAAACCATCCTATAATCACATTCACAAAACCATCCTATAATCACATTCACAAAACCATCTCCACCGCCAACCCTAATCCGGACGCAAGTTGCTGCATGCCCCCTCCTAACACCCTCCTGCGAGTTTCGGCAAAGTTCGACGAGTTCCGGCAAGTGTTGACCATCGGATCAGCTACTGGGCAGCCGTAGTCGTCGATTCGAGCATGGTTTCGTGTGGGTTGGGGGGGGGGGGGGGGAGCCTAGTTGGTGTATGTGTTCGTGTTTGATATTGTATATATGTGTGTATGTGGTCCTGCGTATATATATGTATTTGTGTGTGTGTGTTTGATTTTGTACAAACATGTATATATAAATCATGCGAATGTGTCATTTGATGTGTGAATCATGGTGTGCGATGTGCGTTGATAATTTGGGTTGTTCGAACCAAGAACGCATGCACATATGTGGGTGTGTGCTAAATAATTGGTATATATGTAGGTGTGTGTAAATTAAATTGGATATATGTGGACTTCATGGGTTTTAAATATATGCATATGTTGATAATGGTGTTGTGTATGTATGTATGTATTTGTTGGGGTGTGTATGTGTGTGGGTTCTATTAACATATATGTAAAGTAATATAATTACGTATGTTCAGGAACATATGAAAGTAATTGGGTTATATGTGTCATGTGTGGGTGCTATATGATATATATGCATATTATATGTATGTGTATGGTATGTAATATATTAGATGAATGTGCTGTGTGTAACATATATATTATAGAGAAGTATATTACGTATGGATTGCTATGCGTTAAGATGTGTGAGATATATATTAACAAACGTACGAGTTGTATTATAAAAAAAATCATAAGTAAAATATATAAAGAGTACTTTTATGTGTGATCGGGTACGCAAGAATAATTGGGTTATTATTACTATTATTATCATTATTAGTTTTATTTTTATACATGCGTGAGTTGGTGTATGAATGTGCTTGGATGGGAATGAGAAAATAACGATAACCGACATCTTAACCGAGTCGTGAAACGCGAAACTGTACATTCTTTATAGTTATAATTAATAATTAATATTGATTATCTATCAAATGAAATCCAGATTAACCCGAATCCCTAATCATTGTGCTTTCGTTTATTCGTTGTTGTGCAGTTAAGGTGAGTCTTCACGGCCTCTCTTCTTTACTTTCTTTTTTAGGGGAGAAGCATGCAAACTATTTTTATTTATTGGTTTTAGTATTATTGGTATATCGTTTGTTACTGTAGTGCAAACATTATCACGCAAGTCCTTACACACTCGAACTGTTAATAACGGGTTAGCGAGATAATTTTGAGTAGTACTACTGAGTTTGATAAACTTCACCCGCATTAGTCGCGCTAACTCGACTGGAGGTTGAACGGGTGTTTAATTGACCTAGACACTTGCCATTGTTCTGTGATAAGACATGACGGAAGGCAAAACAACTCACAAACAGTCAGCTTCGGTTCGAAACGCTAAGTAACTCAATATATAGGCTAGCTACCTATGGTATACCTTTGTTTACTTTTACCAAGCAAACGTTCAAACATATTTACTTATTTAAACTTGTGAACTCACCAACCTTGTGTTGACACTTTAGCACGTTTCTTTCAAGTTATTAAGGTGCGCAAGAATAGGAACATTTCACGCTGCATTCATCGTCGTAGAGTCTAATAAACGATTTACATTTTCTACAAGCTATGTTTCTTTGGTTTGCGCGTGTCTGCGCCATTTGAATTATGAATTTATACCCTTCCAAAATTACTTATATTTTTCGTATTTAACTCTGATTTGGGAAATTTTAATTTAAATGAACAATTGTGTTTCATAAATATTATGTCATTTGGTGTAACTAGTGGCTGAGATCCTGGTATGTCACATGTCTAACGATATTACCTCGTTTGTGGAAATTGAGGGTGTGACAAGTTAATTCTAATCCACTAACACCGTTAAGTAATAATGTTGATTTCAAAGGCATTTTAGTCTTTTATAATAGTAAGTAGTAACAACGTAATTTGATTAAACTTCGTTAAATAATTAAATAATTTAAAAACTAAACACTTAAATAAATTATTTGCTTTCTCTCTTCTTTCCCCTCCGGTCTTTCTTTCTCTTAACCAAGAAATAGAAACACTAGACCTACAAAAACGTTGCCCAGCAACAAAGACAACACTGCCACACTAAAACCTAGTCATACAACTACCTCCTCCTCCCTTGTTTTCACCCACCACCGTCGACGGTAGCCATTACGGTCCAAGATCGAAGCCTTGGTACGATGGGTTTCTTGGGGGTGAGATAGTGATGGCAATGGGTATCGTAGTAGATTGCTTTGATGGTTGCTTTGATAGGTGCCATGTGGTGTGCGACGACGAGTGCGGTGGTGTGAAGACAATGGGGTTACTTTCTTCTAAAAATATGGGAATGGAGTATTGGGATATTGAATGAGATAAAGTAAGGGGTATGTTAGAGATACAACTTCTTTATTTTTGTCATTTTTATATCTCTATATATATTAATATAAATATATGAAAAGAGATAGAGATAATAGAGTGTTTAAATAACAAAAAACGATGTTTGTATAACACAATTTTAAAGTAAATAGGATAGGATAGAATAAATAAATTTTATTTAATTGAGACAAAGATAGTAACAAAAGTTAAAAGGATTATGAAATGATATTTTTAGATAATATATTATTAAAATTATGTGTGATTACAAACTTTAAGTTACAAAACTATGATATTACTTTTTAAACTTCTTTTTTTGGTTTTATTTAAATTTTTTTCTTAAAACATGTTGTTTTAAAGCAAACCGTTTTGAAAACAAAGTCCATTCTATAAAAAATATCCATGTTATAACTTTATATTTTAATTAATTTTGATTCATAAAAAAATTATATTTTAAAACATAGTTTTAAAAATATTGTTACTATTAACAAAGTTTGATTTTTTTTTAAAAATTCTTAATTTATAAAAAAAATTTATATAGATATTGTATCCACCAAAAGATCATTTTCTTATTTTATAATATTTATAATCTAAAAAAGTAAAATAATATCATTAGTTGTTAATGTAATTATTTAATATGAGAGAGAAGTAATAAAACTAGATATAGGATGTATAAAATTACATCATCTGTCACTTAAAACCTTCAATAATTTTTATAGATTGATTAATCAAGAAGTTGAAAATGGTAATAACAATATGGATTATGAAAATATTAGGAGTGTGTGATAAAATCAGTAAAGAACGTTGACTATAGATGTGTAGTATTCTTTTTAATTAACTGTATTTGATAATATATTTATAAACAAAGGTGAAACATGACTTTGGGAGGGAAAATAAGTTAAGAAATGCTCTAGAAAAAACCCAAGTTAGGTTTAAATTATTTCTTTCGTTCAGAGTTTGGTATGAACAAAGATTTAAGAATAAACCTTTTATTTATAGTTAAAAATTAGGATATTAAGTTTTATTTAGGATTGATTTTTTTAATAAAATCAAACATACCTGAAGCCTTATCAAATCGTCTATTCCAAACTTTAGTAGATTAATTGGATTGATGATCATATAGAATAGATCACAACATGCTTTTATCTTTTTTCCCAAACTTGTTTTATCAGTTTAACATTAACAAACTGTTCACAAACACTAACGGATGGATTTGAATTTTGTTTCATTGTTTTGGTGACCGGACAAAACCAACCAATCAAACAAGGAACCTCCCTTTTCATCAATCCAGTTTCTATAATTTAAACCGAAGACTATAAAAACCAGTTTTTATACTTTAAACCGGGAATATAAGAACCAACTAGTTTTCTATTGAACCAAGTTTAACAAGCGACCCATATCACATGTTGAACCGACTTTTTTTTTAAATTTTTTTTGTTTGGTGGCTCACATATTTATAGAGGGGTGAGAGGACTCAATTTTTCTTGGTGGAGCGAACTGGGATGGGCGGTTTGATAAAAGTTTATATAATAAGCGATAAAATCCTATAAAGTAAAACGATTTTAGGAATAAAACTGATCGTTTACATATTAAATTTCTCAGTCAATTTCCTTAATCTATAGACACTAATAAAAAAAGATTTCTTTTACCACTTGTTATCTTCTTAAACCATATTTTTAACACTTGTCATTCTTTTAAATATCTTTACTTTATTTTTCCTCCAAAAAGTTATTAAAGTAATTTAAACACTCAAACAATTTATCTTTTTTCATAAAAATTAATTTGGTCAATTAATATATTTTTCTCTCTCATATACATTTTTTTAAAATCAAACATGTTTTAAAAAATAAATTTTACTAAAAAAATCAAAATTCATATCTTTAAAAATATTGAACCTTTTGAAATAAAATATTTTAAATCAGTCATTTTTAAAAATAATTATAAAAAATATGTAATTTTCTAAGAGCAGTTTTATTAAATCAATCAGAATAGTTAGAAACTTGAGTTTTTAATAAACAATATTTTTATAAATAATAAATTTTTATAAGAAAATCTTAAAACAAATATTTAAAAATGAAACTATTTAGATAAGAGAGTTAAAAATAGTTAATTGTTTTATCTATTGAACAAGTACGTATATATAATTTTATACATATCTTATATTAAAATATCGTACTATAACTTTTCATTTTATTACTACCTATAATACGTTTTATAATTGAGCTTCTGTACTATCTATTTATCTATATATATATATCCATCTATAATATATATATTGTTTATTTACTTGAAATAACTATTCATAAGCAATTAGAATCATATTTTATCTTCAAACATAGTTTTATAATTTATAAATTTTTATTACTAATTATTTATTATTTTATTTATTCAACCCGTGTAATACACGGAATACTAACCTAGTAGTTTAAATAATTATAAGAGTAGGGTTATTTCCTAAATAAACTAAAATTGTAGTCTAACTAATTTATGGTATTTATAATTAATATAATTCAGTTAACCTTATATATTTAATCATATATTGGCAGCGTAACATTTTAAAAATAATTAATACAGTCAAGATCATAAAAAATTTTTTTATCCCCCTTATACTTTTAAACGCTAACATAAAAAGACAGTTTCATACTCATATGTTATTGATGTGAACATATATTATTCGTTTTGTTAGAGGATGACGATTGACATAATAAGTAAACATATAAAAGTATATAAAATCAATATGAGAATTACATGGTATGAAAATGACATGCTTTTAGACTATCATGATTATCATTTTTTTGGTTATTATATAATTAGTAAAAGGCTATCTCGGTGAAGAGTGGCATGAACGGTGAATTCATAGGCCAATCACACCCTGCCACCATCAAGCCACACATCTTTTATTATTAGTTTATACCGACATGTGTTTCAAAATTATTTTGTTATATACATATATTAGGAAAAAATAGTAATTAAGTTTCAAGATAACTTTAAATTAGGTTATTCATTAAAATTATTTAATCTTAATCGGTTCACTTATAAGTTTTTTTATCACAATCAAATCATTAAATTTTCAAATTTGTTCTAACTATTCTATTCATAAACTGTAAAATTTTTTTAAAAAGTTAACAATATTCATAAAAAACTTAGAGTAAATTACGCTTTTAGTCCCTGTGGTTTGGTGGTTATAACGTTTTTCATCCAATAGTTTAAAAACGTCTGGTTTAACCACTGTGGTTTGAAATCTGTCACAATTAAGTCCAAACCGTTAACTCCATCCAATTTCTCCGTTAATTTTGTTGAAAAAGACCAAAATACCCTTGAACTAAAATTGTTATTATATTACAAATAAACAATATGTGGGTCCCACTCCACCCCACTATACCTTAACCCACTTTCTTTTCCTTTGACCACATCCGAACCACCTTCACACACCACTCACCAGCAACCTCCACCGCCACCACCCGTCGGTCACCGGCTACCACCACCTGCCAATCGCCCATATCCAAATCAATATCATCACTGACAACCAACTAACGAACCTACATCTCCTTCTTGTTGGATCCTTTACACAGTATTATCTTTCAAACCATAAGTTTACCTTTCATTTATCTTATTTACCCTTCTTTTCTAAATTCCATTAGCACCGATGAAAAAGTATAGCCAATGTGTTCTCCGATTCTTTCTTCTTAACATTCAATTTGGGGTTTTGGATTTTGGATTTGGGTTTTTTAGGGTTTTGTGTTTTAAATGGTTAATTCATGAATTGGAGTTTGAATGGAAGATTATATTGGTGAAAAAGGTCAGTTTGGGCTTTACGTTATGGCATTGGTGGTGGTGGAATTTTTGTTTCGATGGTTGTGTGCATGTGTGGTGGCAGTAGCGGTGGGTGGTTGTGTGTCTGTGTAGTGGCGGTGGCGGTGGTTATGTGGCTGTGTAGTGGTGGTGGCGGTGGATGTATAGTAGCGGTGGTGGTGGCTGTGTGCACATGTGGTGGCGGTGGCGGTGGCTGTGTGGCGGTGGCGGTGGCTGTGTGGCAGTGGCTGTGTGCTTGTGTGGGGGCGGTGGCAGTTAGGTGGTCACTATGGTGTGGTATGGGTGTGGTGATGAGTGTGAGGTGGCGGTGGCGGTGGCTGCGAAATAAAGATTAGGAGAGTAGGTTTGTCTATTATATGTGTGTGTTATTCTTTGTTAATTTTCATAGATAACTTTCATATTTTGTATCTATATATTAAAATAACAATTTAAATGTAAGGGTATTTTTGTTTTTTACATACACTTAACAGAAAAAATGGATGGTGATTACTGTCCTGGACTTAATTGTGACAGATTTCAAACCACGGTGATTAAACTGGACGTTTTTAAAATATTGGATGAAAAATGTTATAACCACCAAACCACAGGGATTAAAAGCGTAATATACTCAAAAAATTAATTATTTAAAAAAGACAAAATTATAAAAAATCCTTTAAGTTTATATAAAATAGGTATCATCATTTATCTTTAAAAAATACTCTAAACATCCTTTATGTTAACATTTTGTAACAGATTTCGTCATTTATACTAACGGTCGTTAACTTTTTCAGTTAAGTCAATGGTAATTTGGTCTTTTTACCTTTAAAGGACTATTAATGTAGACTTTTCCAAACATAAAGGATGTTTTCTGTAATTTTTTTATCTTTTATTTAATTTATGTATGTTTATAATAATACACATACATATGAATTTTATATAAAAAATAAATATAATTTAATTATTGTTATCCACGTATTATATATAAATATAAATTATATAAATAATTAAATAATAAAACGGTGTTTAGAGTTAAATAAAATGTGTAATTTTATTCATATACGATAAATATATATTATTACATTCATCCGTGTCTTATATATAAATATAAATTCATATATAATTAAACATATTTAATATTTTCATGCACGTATAGCTAATTAAATATTTTCATCACGTCCTATATATATATATATAATTATTTTCGTCCACGTATTTATAATATAAATAAATAAATAATATAAATTATACAAATTATATTTATATATAATACGTGGATGAACATATTTAAATAATATATATTATGTTATTTAAAAAAATGACATTTACATGTTTTACTGTAAAAACATATAAATTATGTAAAAAATAAAAGAGTTGCAGAAAACATCCTTTATCTTTAGAAAAGTCTACATTAATAGTCCTTTAAAGCTAAAAAGACCAAATTACCCTTGACTTAATTGAAAAAGTTAACGATCGTTTGTATAAAAGACGAAATCTGTTACACAATGTTAGCATAAAATATGTTTAGAGTACTTTTTAAAGATAAATGATGATACATGCAATTTTATATAAACTTAAAGGACGTTTTTTTTGTAATTTTATCTTCAAAAAATTACAAATTATTTAAAAAAAAATACAAGTGACCTAATTAAAATATTTCTAAACCTATAGTAATCTGATTGAAAAAAAATGTTCATGACATGATTGAGATATCAATGGAAAATCGCTAGCGATCTCAGAAGCACAAGGAAGCAGAAGAAAGAAAGCCCACCAGAAAGAGGGGGACCCCGGAACGATGTATGAAAGAGACTCTTGAAAGCTATCGAAGATGAGGATAAGCAACAGGTATTACCATAGCTTATTTGATAGAGATGACGTTTAACCTTTAGGACACTTCAAAATTTTGTTAATTATTTTATGAAGTTTTTCCTATTTTTAAAAGTGTTTGAGAAAGATGTATGATATATAAAAAAAATTATGAAATCTTTATCCTCATATTGAATTGGCTCGAACAAAAGTGAATTAATCAATTTAAAATTAACTTAATGTGAAAGAACAGATATAAATCAACAAAAGTAAAAAAAAAATAAAAATTGCTATATGTGATTATGTGTATACTACTGTTAAAAAGGGATGTCGGTAACTACAATATTTTATGTGATTTCACATATTAGGCACTAATTTGCAAATAGCCTCAGCCATGATTTTTGTTCTAGTCTCCTCCACTATTTGGTTCCCACTACCCACGTTGATCCGCACTGAAGGAATTTAGAGAGAGAAATAGATAGAGAAAAAAATTATATTAAATAAAAAACAATCTAATATAACAAAAATTTGAAAGATATTTCTCTATTGACTTTTTTTGTTCTAGTCTCTCCCACTACTTTCTATATGTTTTTATAAATATGTTTTTAGATATCGAAGTACTTTTGTTTGAAACTGCTATCTAAAAGATCTTGATAGTTGGAGTTTAGTTTAAGTAAACTTTAAATAATTTACTTTTCTGCTGCTTTTTTCATTGATTATGATTATTACAGGGAAAGAAAATAGGACAATAGAAAGTAACTAGTTACTTATACCCTCCGAGATGCAGCGGGAGCACCGTTGTCACAACACATGCAAGTTTCAGCTTTCAAAATTTTATCTATTTTATTAAATAATATTTGTTACATTTAATAGTTATTTAGTTAATCCAACGCATGTAATATACGGATTTACTAAAACATGTAATATATGGATTTACTAAAGCTAGTTATAAATAATATAGAAGTAACTATAATAGTAGTAATAAAATTTATAAAAAGAATATGGTAATCATAATATTCAACAATTTGTGTCGCAAATGGGTCGAAAATTGTGTAGCATATAATTTGCAATAAGAGTTTATACTTCTCATAATATGTGACAACATTGTGTTGGAAATACCTAGTTTTCTGATTCTTAATAGTTGCATTTTGTCATTTCTACTTACAGCTTCCGAGTGATTGTAGTATACAATAAAGAACTTCTAGTGGTTTTAGAACACCATAAACTACATCATTTTATTGGTAGATCGGCTTAACCCGTAGACATGGTTTTGGTAGATTTATAACTTTTTACTCGAGCCCGAAAATAAGAACAAGAACTAATGGTGCGGTAATGATTCCTAATATTGGTCAAGGTTATGGAATATAAGTGTCTCGTGAGTCTTCATCGTCAATTATCATTGACTGTCCTTAAGGAGACATTTTGGTGGTAGAGTACTTTCAAATGATTGTGGGTTGAAATCTTATATTTTACAATATGACGATTCAAGGAGAAGAGTAGATGTAAAATAATGACTTTGTGCACACCGGTGTGTGTGTATATATATATAT
>BJCM01067184.1:0-16314 GCA_018326385.1 Flaveria bidentis | reverse complement strand
GCTCTTGGCGAGGAGACCTTAGGAGAAGTTGCTAAAACAAACGGGGGAGGAGGATCGACCCGTTCAGTAGAATTCCGAAGAAAGACTGTTGGCAGCAGGTGGAGACATTTCTTTGGCCCTTCAAAAAATAAAAATATAAAATAAAGAAAATAAGAAAAAAAATATAAAAATAAATAAAAATAAAATAAATGCGGGCAGGGTGGAGCTCGGCAGAGGGTTCGAGAATAGGGTAGGGTCCTGTTCTTAAGATTCAGATAAGAAAAGGTTCCAAACCTTTATGTATGCACCTCCGTACAAGTGCTGCGTACAAGTTCCGGTCAGGATGATTGGGAAAGATCAAACCAATTTGAACCGCTCACATCACAGTAGTAGTAGCATGTGTCGTCGCCATAGATATTTCATAAAAGGCGGGCATTTTTGCTTCCAATTTATTTAGAGGAAAAAAAAGAAAAAATTGGTTTTTACTTATGGTGACGACATGTCATCTCCATAGGTAAAACAAAATTTTTATGTCATCTAAAATAAATAGAAATTATAATAAAATTACCTATGGCGACAAAATGCGGCGACGACCTTCGTGTCGTCACGATAGGTGACACCTAAGGCGACGACATGTCGTCGCAATAGAATTTTAGTAGCAAAAAATCTAATCCACCAGCGACGACACCATGTCGTCGCCATAAGTCTAGTCAGGATAGGGCCAGATTCTTGTAGTGATAGCCACAACAATAGGTTTTTAATAAACTTTGAATTCATTATAAATATTTTTATTTAGCATAATTGACCAAATAGTATTAGTATTACTATTAATATTATTTTTGTTACTTTTTTAGACTGTACTTAAGTTACTTTATCAAAATTGATAGATATGTTTTTGTTAAAATTATTGGTCCGTATAGCACTTATTTTATCTATATATAACTAAACTAAACTATCTTCTTGTAAAATCGTTGAGACATAATACGTCGAGGTATTCTTATGTTGTAAAATATTATGATATTTCGGTACTCAAAACATGTTGATGATTTATTACTCTTTTGTGTTAATATGGTTTATAGAGCGTTATGAAAAAGTCATCCCGCGGCAACCTGCGAGAGATTTTGATCCTAGTTAATGTTTAAAGTAAATAAATTAGGAATTTCTTAAGCGTGTGAGTATGCATCGCTTGTGGTATTGAGTGCATCCACGACTAGTTACCATATGGAGACAATTTTAATACTTTATGTTAAGAAAAGTTATAACCAAGGGTTGGACTTTTGGACATAAGAAAATAAATAACACAACAAATGTTTTTCAATCAATGATTTGGATTAATGTAGCAAAGGTACAATGGTGGTTCCAGAAAGTTATTTTTCATAGACTTATAATCTCTAGCCTGTCTTTTTATCTCTCAACCCATCAAAACCAATGAAAGGTAAAAGATTTAGTGAATTGTCGTTTTTTCCTATGTAATTTGATTATATTTTTTATTTTTATCCCAAAAGATTTTTCTTATATTTTGTTTCAAAAGGTTTATTTTTTTTATTTTAATCTAAAAACATAAATTCTGTGGTAAAAATATTCATTAAGAACACGAAAACATAAATTAGGTATTCGGTTTTATATAAAAATTTACATAAGTGCTATTTTCACGATGTATATTTAAGATTTTAAAACAATGAAGCTAACATTTTGAGATGAAAATAGCAGCATTTTTTAAACATTAGGTAACCAAATGTAAGAAAATACATTTTTGGATGAAAATAATAAATATGACCAAACCACACGAAGGAAAACAACAATTTACTCTAAAAAATATTAAGATTTTTGTAAAATTATCACTTTCGGGTTGTTGTCAAAATTTCTTAAAGACGGGTGCCAAAAATTTAGGAGGTCGGCATCTGAGTTTCTTGGGGGTCGATTGAAATTTCATCATATACTCTATTATAAAAAAGTCGTGGGGTACCCGTGACTCCATGTGAACCATATAAGTCCGCCCTTGTAAAGGTACGATTGGATTTAAGTTTATGTTCATATATATAAAGTGGTATAAAATTTTTCAAAACAAATATATTTATCTATATGAACACTTTAAAAAAATAAAAAAATCTCTAACATAAATAAATGTCCGATGGCGAGTACAATCAACATGTTAAAATGGTATTAGACTATTAGTTGTAGACAAGAAGAGAATTTTGCATTTAAGCGTGCTTAGATTGAAATAACTTAGGATGGGTTACATTTTTAAGAGTTTTATTTGGAGTAATAAAAACGTATTTGTAAGCTTGGTATGGGCAGAACGAAAATTATTAATTGGTATGAAGTAGGGTTGTTCATCGGATCGGATAATGAATTATTCGGACTTGAAAATTTCAGAACCCTATCCAAAATCCGATTTAATCCAAATAAGGAATTTTCTATCCGATCCGAATCTATCTGAATACAATTCGGATCGGATCTGAATAAACCAAATAACATTTTTTTTATTTTTTTTGTTTTTTGTTTTGTTTTTCTAATTTTTTAATTTTTAATATTTTATAAGTTGGAAATCACAATAAAAGATATAAAACTAAAAAAAAGAAATTGTACGCAAATTCAAAATTAAAACATAATAGGTAATTGTATGAAACACAAAGATTAGAATCTTTAATTTAGAACGACGGTCGATTATTACATAATTATTTTAAAGTATGGCTAGAATGTGTAAATATTCATGTGTATTGAGTTGAATACATAATAGAAGGTTGAGTAATGAGTTCTGGTCTAAAAATACAGTTTTTAATTCGAATATCCGAATAATCAGAATAACCCGAATAAAAAAATTATAATATCCGAAATCCAATCCGAAATCCAAATAAGAAATTCAGATCGGATATTGGATTTTTTAAACACCCCTACTATGACGAGCCAGATGGTATATAGTGTGTTCAATTTCTATGGTATATAGTTTTCATAAACCATTATGTCTCTTTCCTACCATTTAATGATGATTTAGATTTAATTTTCATTATCAAATTAGTAATACGAGTTTGTTTCTTGAGACTATCGTAAGGGACGCTTCCCCTAGACATAAGAGGCGAGATCCCTTAGCCCTAAATCTCGTCCTTTCTGAATTCAGGTTAGTTTACACGAGCATGAATGTTGCATGTCTTAATTATAAGTTGTCGTAAGATAACTTGAAATTCTTAGTTACAGAAAGAAATGGCTAAGCATAAAATCACTAACAATTATACAAAATTAATAACACTTTTATATTATTTCCAGTAAAAGTAAAATAAAAAACTGACCTTTTAGAAATTGAGTGTTTCTCTACTCTCCCAAATTAAAAGTTATTTTTGTTTGAACTTTTTGTAATTTTTTATTTATTTACTATGCTCATGGATTCCATGAACGGCTATGTTGTCTAATTGTTTTCCATCAATTACTTGTTATTTTTTTAATATTCTTAACTATATGCAAAGATTATCCTAAAAACTAATTTTGGCTAACAAGGCTAAGAACACACTATATGTTTTTGAGATTGCAATTTTTATTTTAATATTTGTGATTTCTGATTAAATTTTATACTGTTGGTTATAAACTTTTTGTTGTCCGATTGAATTTTGAGTTATCTTTTTGAAATTATACCAATTATATTTTAAAGACGTTTATTGTCAAAATTTAATTAAGAAATTCAGGGGAATGGTTATCGACGGTAATAGATCCAATTATTAGATGAGTCAAATATAACATTATAGGAATTAGTTCAATCGGAGTTTGATTGACCCGGATTTGAGGTGACTAAAATCCTTTATAGGATACTAGATAAATATTAATTGTTATTTGAAATTACTTTTATGTAACGATACTTAATATAATGAATATGATTAATACACTATTAAATTCACTCCGTATCATGATATTATTAGTTTTAGTAAATCCGTACACGGGTTGAATAAAAAGTTCATTTTAAAAATTTTTCCTATTATAACTCTCAAATTTGATTATTTTTTATTTATAAATGACTTTTTAAAAATACCAATTTAAAAATATTTTGTATTTTTAAAAAAATTATGCTTTAGCAAAAGTTATTATTTTATAAAAAATATTTATTTTAGAAATATCATTGATAAATAGATTTCTTTCTTAATTTATTAAATCTAAAAATATGTTAAAGAATATTACTAGTAATTAAGGTAATTATTTAATAGATAAAGAGACGGGAAAATTTTGGTGAGAATAATTAGACTTAATTACACGGGTGGTTCCTGTGTTTGGCCCTGATTTCACTTTTGGTCCCTAACTCTTAGAAATTACAAGGTTGGTCCAATAGTTGTCACAAACGTAACACTAATGGTCCCTAGATTGGATGAGTGTTAATTTCTTTGTTAATTTTTTTTAAAATGATAAAAATACCCTTTAAAAAGTCAAAGACTTAAAAGTAATTGGTTAATAAAAAACCCTTAGGTGGGCCCCCTAACCTAACCACACCAAAGCCAACCCATTTTCAAAATCCCCTTCAGTTCCGGCCAAATCACAAACGCCGGTGTGTTCAATATTCGATTATGATGTATGGTGATGCTCAACCACCCTTTATTACTTTCCTATTGCTCTTGGACCATCAATATTTTCGGGGGACAAGGCGATTAGAGGCGGTGATGGCTTTGTGTGGAAGTCACGGTTTCAAACAGTGGTTGTTGTCCATGTAGTGGTGGTGCTTGGTTTCAGTGGGGTTTTGAGATTAGTGGTGGTAGCCTGAAAGGTGTGGCTCCGGCGACCAATCTCTTCCCCTACTGCCAACATCACACTTCTTCTTCCCTACCCATCAATCAACCACCACATCCAGACCCCCCACTCAACCCACCTCGAGTCACCCCTCTTAGCCGGATACATGATGAAGTAAGGTGGATGGTCGGAGCGGCTTTAAGCGAACATCACTTAAATCGAACAATTTCAGACGAGGAGGAAGTGGAGGTCAACAGAATTTAGGCCATCATCGCCATATCCATCACCATCTTGTTTCCTCCGTCATCATCAATTTCTTACGTGGGTTGGACTTAGGAACGAGAGGCAAAATGGGAAGGAATTTGATCGTCGTGGTGGTTTCGTGGTGCCTTGCAAACGACAAAGAACAAAAGGCAATGGTGTTAAGGTGCCATGGTGGAAACCATTTTTCGGCAAATAAGTGGCGGTGGTCATTTGAGGGACGGTGATGATGAAGTGGGGTGGGGGTGGGGGTTGGGTAGAGAACTAGATGGTGGGCACATATATTATTATTTGTGTTTTTCATGTTTTATTAAAATATATTTGAAAGAGTAATTTAGTCATTTTATATGTATTTAACAATCAAAATTAACGGACATCCACCTCAGGGACCATTAGTGTTACGTTTGTGACAACTATTGGACCAACCTTGTAATTTCTAAGAGTTAGGAACCAAAAGTGAAATAAAAGCTAACCACAAAGACCACCTGTGTAGTTAAGTTGAATAATTATGATGATACCACTTGTCAACCAAAGATTCTTTTTTATTAGAATAGATAGAATAAATGTAATTGTATCATGTGTAATTTATGTAATATAAAATAGTAGTATACATAGTAATATGACTAGTTTCCAAATCATCTCCCATTATGTACTCTATCAATCAACTTCTTATCAAAATAAAGAAGGAGGATAATGCTCTTGTTACTTGAGGAAGGGGTAGGAAAGTTGAGATGATGGGAATATGATAGTTCCATGAAGCTCAGCCTAATAATTCAACTTGACTTGCTCACCAAGCATCAATTATTCAACCTACTCTGCTATTGCACACAAAAAAAGTTGTTTGTGTGAAAAAGTATCAATTATTTTCTAAAAATCTATTTTTAAGTAGAAAATGAAAATTATTCAACCCTCTATCTTTCTCTATATAAAGGGACAACTCCATTGCCATTTTCCATTCAAGCAAGTACCAATATTCATCTAATTCTATTACCGGACTATGAATATTAATCAACCCAAAAGAGAAGGAGTGGAAATCAAGTGTACGAATATGAACAACAAGCGAAGTTATTCTGTTTCCCTTCTTAGTTGTTTCTTGGACGCCCTGTCAGTACTCTTGTCTCCTCTCAATCATGATAACGATCATCATCCCATCGTTTCAGAGGATGTGCCTATTGGTGAAAATAACATGGTTGCATATAATATTATCGCTCAAAAACAATTCCGACAACCTCATCAAATAAAAGGGCCATGAATCCCTTGATCCTTGACGTCTTGAACTAAAAGTTTGTTTTAAGGTTAGCTTATATTTGTTTAATATGTGTTTCCGACGTGCAAAGTCAAGTTGCTTGTATTTGTTGAAAGTCGAATCAAGAGATCGGTGATGAAGAAGTTTTGGCGCAAAATATCTTCTTCTGAGTTGTTCACCGGATCTTTTGAAGATACCCATATACACAAGTAAAAGTTCCATCTCTTAGAGTTGGTTTTTGAATTTCATTGTATTTTTGAAATAACAAGATTAAGATTTAAGTAGTATGAGTATAAATAGTTAATTTTTACGTTTAAAACGTTTTAAGAACATGAAAAATCTATGACGAGACTTGATTTTACCGTCGTCTTTGGGTGTAAGCGAGCCGAGCTCAAGATCTAAAATAGCTTAAGCTCGGACATAACTCTTCTAACTAAAAAGATTTTAAACTTGGTTTGTTTACCACTTTATGTTATGAGCTCTAGCTGGGGTTGTTGTCACTTAAAAACTTTTGAGTAGTTTTCGGGATTATTATTTACTATTTATACAATATGATTATATATACACTAGTAATTATAAATTTTATATACTACATAAAATATTACGTTTAATTATTTATAATATAAATTATAATAATTATTAAATTGTAAATTAATGTTAAATAAAATAATGTAAATAACCTGCTAATTTATCTTGTAATGAAAGTTAAACTTGATAAGTGAAGCTATGACTCTAGCTTGTTTGAGTCCATAATTCAAGCTTTTAAGGGGCCGACTTTGAGTAGTTCAAAACAGACTCAAGATGTTTTTTATTCTCTCTCTAGTTGTATCATCCCAAAGTTTCCTTAAACATAAGTTATGATTTTAGGGATGCAAATGAACCGAACAAATATTTATGAAAATAAATGAATACAAATGGTCATATTTCCATTTAATTCATCAAAAATAAATAAGTACTCAATTACGGTTTCATATTTTTAAATATTAAATCAATAAAATAAAATATAAATTATAAAAAAATTAAAGGAACAAACATAAACAAAAATAAACGAACACATTTACGAACATAAATGAACAAACATGACATCTATTCATTTTTATTTGTTTAACTTAACAAACAAAAATATTTTTAGTTCGTGCTTGTTTATAATTTATTAAACAAAGGAACATAAACTAACTTTTCGCAGAGACAGTTCATGAACTTTATGTTAAATGTTTCATTTGTTTACATCCTCGCCGCGACTTAATATCTCTAAGATAAATGACTTTAGGCCATCCGTAGTAGTAGCCATGTAGCACCGCACAATGTAGCGGGCTGATGTAAGATGCAATGACGGAACTTGAATCATATTATTGAGAGGGGGGAGTAAACTATTTTACGTGAGGAGGGACTCTATACTTAAAAAAAAAATATATTATCGAGCCGAAAATTTACACTACCGGACCGGAAAATAACACTTATGATGAAAGAAAGAGGAGAGGCGGTCCCCCGGTCCATAGTAAGCTCCGCCCTTGGCAAGATGTTACGTGTGACGGTGCGTGACAATGCCGTCGCCCTTACACGCAACACCGCAAAAGAATTTGTAGTGAGGTAAAAATTCAGCGTTCTTACATATTTATAAGTTCAAGTATAAAGGTTTATACATATTCACCCTTTTAAAAGTGTTAAAAAGTATTTTATGCAATATATTAACAACCTATCAGCTACTATCTTGTGTATTCAAAAGTTAAAGTATTGAAATATGTTGGTTTGTTAGCTTCTATATAACTAGAATCACTAGTCACTAGTTGAGTGTGATCTGCAACGCATGTTATGTGTAAGGGCAATGCATAATGCATGAATGGGTGTAGTTAGGTTTCAAAGTATTATTTTCGATTAACATTTTCCTAAGTTTATAATATTCTATAAAAATTGTATAACTTGATAAATATAACATTTTTGTATCCGACAAAATAATCAAGGTTATGAGCATGTAGCAAAAGCTATCATGAGATCGCGTTTTGTAGCAAAACAAGAACGTTTGGTTCGACTTGAGTAATATTCACGAGCTGAAATTTGATCGGGCTTGAGTTAGGCTCGTTTAAAGTTCGAGTAAGCTTGCGGCTCCAGGAGCCAATTTGTATTTCTTGCATGTTACCTAGCTTCTCAAGTGTCGTTAATTAAATTGAGTGATCCGGTCAAATATTATACATGCTAACCTTGAATAAGTTTATGAATGAGTTTCTAGCCATAGGTTATTTAAACATTAGTAGCATAAGTGATCTTCACCTATGTGATAGTTGTGAGTTACTATTGATTTGCAAATACTTAGAATTAAATAAATGTGAAAGAATTTAATAATTTAATAATTTAAGCAGATCGCGAGATTGGTAAAAAGATAATGCATAGTCAAGTGAAATTTCACTCCATAGCGATGACGTTTTCTAGGTATTTCATTAAAGTTATTCAAAGTTTTTTCAATAAGTTTATCATTATTATTATTTTTGTTTCCTAGAAATATAGTCACATTAGAAATATAGTTATTAGGAATGAGATAAAATTTAATAACAATCCAAAATAATGAGTAAAATTACAAATTATATCATCTTATTTATCTCCAAAAAAAAAAGTTTAACATTTTTTTAAAATACCTGGAAGAGGAGGACTACTGCGACAATCGCTCGAGAGGAATGAATGTAAGCACGTATCATCGTCAACTGTACGAAAACCAAAAAATATGATACCTATTTGGGATGGGTTGGACAAATTTAACGAGAAACATATGGAACGACTTTGGTTGAAGCAAGAAGTGATCGAGGGGGAAGCTTTTAAGACGTTTGTTACTCACAACAATCTAATAAGAGATGCTTGCATCGTAGCCGAAAAAACTAAAAGGGAAAAAATGCAAAATGATACTACAATAAAAAATGTTTTTTAGATTATTTTTATCTTTTATTTATAAAAAATCAATTAGTAGAAACCTTATAGTCAATGTGGGGCTAACCCACTTAACAGAAGTTTTGTTTCTTAAAAGGAAGATCCTGGGTTTAAACCTATGTATGTTGTAACTTAATGTAATTTAAGAGTAGAAGTAAAATAAATTTTTCGTTCAAATAAAAAAAAGAAAACCCTACACGGAGCATCCATTATCTCATATTAATTAGCTATTTTTTTTTTTATCATTTTGCTCGTAAGGAGCTTACAGACTCTTCTGCTACTCTCGAATGTAAAGTTCACAAGAGATCATTGTATCCACAATATAATATAGAAACAATAGTCTAGAACATAAAACGAACCAAACCATACATGAGTCGGATTTAATCTTTAAACACAAAAACCCATTTGGATTATACTTTGAATTGTATGAGAACTAAGCGGCTGTTTGGCAGCCTCATCCCCTTAATCAGACTTTTCATTGTTCAGATGTCTGAATGGTTTAGCATTTAATGGTTCACACTATTTATTTCCCGATCATAGGTCTGAATGGTTAAAACATTTATTTTTGAATGGTTAAAGCATTATACTAATACTGAATAGTTAAGAGCTCTAATACTGAATAGTTAAGACATATTATCTAAATTAATCAGACATTTGTTTTTGAATTTGCCAAATAGTTCCTAGACCTGTTTGTGGGTTACTCTCGCAATAGTTTACCTAATTAGAGAGATATATTTTGATTGAATAGAATTTTGTTTGAAAACTGAGAAAAATGTTTTAGATCTCATTATAACCGTGAGTGCCTCTGCTTATGTATTTCATCGAGAGAGAAAAGAGAAATAAAAAAGCCGAGAGATCTCTTTTGGGCCGTCCCTTTACTTTTTCCTAATCAACCAAAATGTTGCCCTATAAAACCCTCAGACATCACAAAATTCATATGACCAAAATTAGTATTAAACATTAAATGAGCCCAATAAAATTAATTGTTTAAAGAACATTCAATGACTCAAATACTCAATAACATATAAAGCCGAATGTTAATCATCAAACCCAAATAACATTTGGAATTCAATCAAACCCATACTCCCACAACGCCTAATTTGATTAAGTTTGATGTTATGTACTTGATTAATAAGTTAATCTAATACATTAAAATATACGTTGATAATACTAAAATTACCATCATATTCATTTATCTTTTTTCACTTTCCAACAAGGTGACATACAAGTAGGGGTGAGCAAATCGGGTAACCCAGGATGTTTCGGGATTACCTAACCCGACCAGAGTACCGAAAACATTCAAAAATGATATCCAAGACCGTACTTATGGGACGTCAATCGGTATTCGGGAACTTAGTAGACCGGGTATCGGGTTTTGTCGAAATAACCGAGGACCGAGAATCTTCATTGTATTTGAAGGTAAACCTACATATATTTTTCATTATCAAATAAATGTAGGTAGCGTTTGGTATGACGGAATGAGAGGCGGAATGAAATTAACCATTGATGGTGAATGACTAAAGAAATGTTTGGTTGGTGGAGGTAATGGAATGAATCATTACGTAGTTGATTTCATTCCATCCACTCCCCCTTCTTTTTTTTTCATTTCATCCATTCTTCCATCATTAGTCACCAACACAACTCACTCACCCACCACAACAACCACCACCGACCATCTAAACCGCTCATCACTAGCAACCACCACCGACCACCAGCGGACACCCACCACCGGCCACAACCGCCACCGGCCACCACCGTCGTCAGCCACCATCGCCCCGAGAACACCATCACCGAACAATGCCGCCGCCGGAAAACCCCTGCTGGCCGCCGCCATCAGTGGAAACCACCACCGCCGGAAACTCCCCGCCAGGCACCGCCGCTGCCGAGAACCACCGCCGGCCACCACCGCCCTCGGAAAACTCCCGCCCGCCACCGCCGCCACCGAAAAACCCCCGCCGACCACCGCCACAGGAAACCACCGCTGCCGCTCGCCATCACCATCATAACTACTTTTACATTTCATTGTTTTGTTTTTTCATACCTAACAAACAACATAAAGTAATGATTCATTTATTACTAAATGGTAACGAACAGTACAATAAAATATAATGATTCATTTCATTCTCTCATCCATTTCATTCCCTTATTCATTCCATTAGTTCGTTCGTTCCATTACCCTATACCAAACAGACCCTTAGGTTATAATATCATTGTATTTGAAGTTACAATAATAAATAATGCAATATGATTTGCATGTTTCGAATTGTGATCCGGATATAATTTATCCTTCAAATATTCAAAACTATTATATATAAATGAAAAATATGATGAATATTTTTGAAACGAATATATTTTTCATGAAGATATGATGAACAATAATCTTATTAGGTGTTAGTATTTAGTATTTGGTTTATGTTTAAAGAACTTTCTAGTAAGATTTGAATAAAATAAGCCTTACTGTGAAATTACAAAACTAATGAGCTATTATCATTTACTTATGATTAGAGCAACGACTGATGAAGCCAATTTGCACCCAACGAATCAATGAATTGGAATTGTGAAGATATTGAATATTGCAGCCAATAATCCAGTGAATCTTTGTAGCCTAATCCGGTGAATCTTTGTAGCCTATTGTATGGATTGAAGACATCAAATGATTAGATGTCTTAAGACATGAAAACTAACTCCCGAGCGTTTGTATGGACTGCAACAATTCCGGTTTTTTTGGGTTTTTAAAGTTACCTTTTTTAAATCTCGATTGGGACTTTCCATTCTTGGGTACCCTATCTTTATACCCGAGATCGAGACCTAAAGTTACACATTATGCGAACAGAGTACATATGATTTTATAAAATACGGGATCTGGTATCGGGTATTAATAAGTACGGGTATTGGTATAATTCGAGAATCCCGACTTCATGCTTACCCCTACATACAAGTCGATCATTCTAACATATCGCCTCTAAAAATGATCGGTTACCTATTAACACATTAAATATCATTTTTGTCCATTAAATGGATTTTAGAACATTATAGTAATGAATTTATATAAATATATTGACTTTTTGATATTGTAATTATTTAAAACATTGGTAATTGTTTTTTTCTTTTAAAATGTAATTTTTATTATAGATGGTTGTTGGTTTGAAGTTTTCAACTTTTGTTTTGTTTTAGAATATGTATTTTTGTTGTTCTATTAATATAGAAAACTCGGATTTAAGAAAATATATAATTGTTGATCTTACAAAAGTAAATATACGTAAAAATATTTTAGTAAAATATAAATATGTTAATTTTAATAAATGAATAAATATGTAATTTAAATGTTTTAGGAAAAGAAAATATGTAATTTATTTTTAAATTTGAAGAAATATGTAATTAATAATCTTAAAAAAGCGAAATTTATCTATACTAATTTTATCAAACATGATGCAATTATAGAGCTTTTAAAATTTATTTTTTCATTTCTCTTTGCTAATAAATAAATACATTAACTTTTAATAATTTTATTTAATTCATTTTAAGATTAAAATATTTATTATAAATTAAGAAAAGAAATCTTCTAAAAATTTAATTTCTAAATAAAAATATTTTATAAAATAATTTTTTTTTCTAAAACATCAAACTTTTTAAAAAATAAGAAATGCTTTAAAACTTATCTTTTTATAAAAAAATAATTTTTTATGAAACAAATATGATTAAAATTTGAACTTTCATAAGAAAATTTCCTAAAATAGCATTTTTAAAAATGTTTTGTTTTGAAACAAAATGTTAAAAAAATACTTTTAACAATAAAAAATAAAAGTTTAAAAAATGATTTTGTTGTTTTATTATTTAAAATCCGTACTCGTATGTAATTTTAATTTTAATAATATCATATATCAAGATATTGTTTTATAATTTGTAAATGTTTATTACTAACAATTTAATATTTATTTATACAACCCGTGTAATACATAACGTATTAACCTGGTATGTAAATAACTCAAAGTTTAACATCTTTGAAAAACAACGGAAAATGATGAATACCGTCAAATGGAGTAATATCAGATCTATTTCCACTAAAACACCTTTTCTTCTTATAAGATGCTAAAACATATATTTTTGTATATCATTTTGCTTCAAAATTTTCTGCTATTAGTACGTGTCAATAACTTTCCGGCTCAACATATTTTAGGGAACCAATCCAACTAATAATGGGGCCTTTTCAAAAAAAATTATTCAAAATTTTTTTTTCTATCCCAATTTGAAACCGTAAATAATAAAGTGATCCTATTATTGATTCATTAAAAACTTCTTGTTTTAACATTTTAGATGCATCAAAAAGGACACGTCCGAAATCGATTTGACATTATAATTTAAAAAAAAACTATCAATTACCAAATATCAACTCAACCTAATCAATGAAATCTTTTCGCCTAAATCAACCTAGGCAACAAATCAAAGGCTCAATAGTAAACAAAAGCAATTAGTAATAAGCTATCAAATTAGTAACGAGCTACTACTCTACCAAAGCAATGAACTATCAAAGCAAATAAGCAATTAGTAATGAATTGATGAATTATATAACCTTAAGGCTTGAGTGCTTTACTTTGATAATGAACCAAAGATCGAATTAGAAGTGTGAATCTCATATTCGAAATATGTCATTTTGCGTAGTTACTCGCTTGCTGCAATGCCGTCAATCTCAATCTCGTGACACCCTGCTAATCGATCAGTTATCAATAATTTAATTTTCAACTTTCAAGACTCAAGAACACTCTTGTTTAGTTGTTTCTTGGTTCAATTTGTGCTTATCGGTATTATTTGTGCAGTGCGACACTCACAACAGTGCAGGTCGTCGGAATTGAAAATTTGAATTTGCAATCTTGTGTGGAGAAGTGGAACATCGATTTAATTGAAAATTTAAACCTCAATAGCAAAAGCAAAAAAGTGAAGAAAATTGTAAGCATATAATTTATGGGTTGTGTGTCTGTGTTTTGTCATGGCCCAATATAAGAGAAAACTAAAAATTTGGGGCTTTTAGTTTTTAAGAGCCCAAAGCTTAATGCATTACTATCTATAGAAATAGGCCGGCCTTGATTGCCCGATGACTTTGAAAAATATTTTTATAAATGTTTGAAAAATAACAAATTATAGATGCATCTTTTTCTATATACACATAGAAAAATATATCATTTATTACATATTACATATTGATAGAAGTCTTTGCATTCTTAAATCACTATCACTATTAATTCTATAATATGCTATTCAAACCTTTGGAGCTTTGGACCGTTTAACAAGGTGAGGACTTGGTCAGCAAATATGAGGATCAAATGCCGTTTAGACTCGACTATGTGATGCAGTACACATGATCTAACGTGCATTATTATTATTAAAAGATTGTATCTTCATGTTTGATAAAGAGAATAATCTTTACTATTGAGATTAATAAAGAAATAAATACGTAATGTGTTTAATTGGAACATGAAAATGTGACTAAATTGGTCGTAGTTACTCTTTCGGACGGAGTGGAAGAAGGAATGAGATTCTCAAACGCGAAAAATGATCCAATAACTTAGAAAGAATTGAACGAGGGACTGTATGAGATGACATTCTCATGTACGGTTTTGTAAAGTGACAAGAGGATGACTAATCTGTCAACTGCATTCACTAAAGACGCTAAAAGCACATAAGGGTAGGGTTTAAGGTTTTGATGTTTTTAGTGTTATAGATATTATGGATCATATTAAGCAAAAGACTTAAGGTTGTATAAAAAATATCAACTAGGTCATCTATAACCAAAACTATGTTTTTACTGGCCGCATGTTGTATCGACATTATACGTAGCGTGATAAAGTATAGACTAACATTCAAGACCGAATTGTCTTCATGCTAAATTCACATTGAACCATAAGATAACTCGAATTTATATCATTGGACGAAAACGTATCATACTTGAACCAATCCCGATTCATTTCCAAACTTTACGTTGAAACGTAGATTAACTCGAATATATACCGTCGAATAAAAATGATGTGTATTTGACATAACTCATTACCGAATAAAAACCTTTTATATGACATGATGTTTTAAGGTTTACAGACACATTGGCAATTGCCAAAATCTAAGAGCAGAACCAATCATGTGCCAATTATAACGTTTGCCTATCCATGTATAAATACGACAACAAAATACTAAGGTATGGCAAATATTCTTTTTATTGACCTTTGAGTCGCTTTAATTTTTTTAACAACCAACGAATAATTTTTTTACCTGGTCATCCGGGTAAATCTATTGGCGAAAGGCCACTCACGCCCGCGAACACATACAGTGCTGGTAACCCGGCTCGCTCACCGACTGTGGTAAAACCATTGACTCACTTGAAACATATTGCACCTAGTGAGACCTCAACCCATGATCTCCATTTTAAAAAGTCATAGGATGCTTCCTCCTAAACTAGTTGATCTATGACTCATTGACCCATATTATTTTTAGGCTATGAGCGATTGCTATGTTTGCATACGCATGCATATTAATATATTAAAAATCATACGTATTATATAGCTGAGCATAATCATGTCATCATCATGTTTTTCTGTATTAATTCACAGACCTCAATCAGATATCTATACAGCCGAGCCCTCCACTACATGATATATTCTTTTATAACTTTCAAGTACTTGTTTTGTAGTCAATTTAGCAGGATACTCGAAGAAGATGTTAGATGAATTCATCATAATAAGTCTCATGTACGCACCTTTTTATTCATCATAATAAGTCTCATGTATGCACCATTTGTTTGTCAATCTCATTATATTGCATTAAACTTATCGAGTTGTATCTTGAGGAAACCGGATTTTTTGTTAAATTCAATGACGGTTGATTCATAGATATGCATATTTCGCTTTTGAGTGTTTTGAAACCATTGAGAAAAATATGGTGCAGGAAATGCAGAATTAAGATTTTGGTGTGTATATTGGTAAATATCCTTATAGTCTTAAATATGGTGCAGGAAATGCACGACTTAACCTCCATACGCACGAATCAACCTCCATTCGTACGAATCAGCTTCATTCGTACGACTGAACCTTCATTCGTACGATTGGCCTTCAGTCGTGCGACTCACGCACAATCGCACACAATTTCAATCGCATGACTCAGTCGCACACACATTCAATCGCATACACACAGTCGCATGACTCAGTCGCACGACACACCCAGTC
>BJCM01067182.1:0-16890 GCA_018326385.1 Flaveria bidentis | reverse complement strand
TCAAGAAGTCACCATTATGAATAGGAACGGGAAACCCAAGACCATCATGGCTTGGGTTCCTTATTCTAATTAGTTCTTTTTGCTTGCAGGTTCATCCACACAGGTCTAATAGCCTATGGTATGTAGACAGTGGTTGCTCCCGACACATGACTGGAGATCGTTCCCTCCTTCATGACTTCAAGCATATACAAGGAACTGCTGTGGCATTTGGTGGAGATTCACAGAATTACAGGTGAAGGATCTGTGACAAACGGGATGCTGAGCTTTGACAGAGTGAACTACTGTGAACAACTAAATTTCAATCTTCTAAGCGTGTCTCAAATTTGCGACAAGAAATATTCCACTCACTTTACAGACACTCATTGCTATATTCTGAAACCTGGATTTTAGATCTCTGAGGAATGGGTTGTCTTAAAGACCCCAAGGAAGAATAATACATATGTCTTAAACTTGTGTTCTACATCACCTAAAGAAGAAACATGTCTTTTGTCAAAAGCATCATTTGATGAGTCACAACTTTGGCATAGACGTTTGGGGCACACAAACTTTAAAAACATGAACAAGTTGGTCAAAAGAAACCATGTCATTAGTCTTCCTCAAAAAGAATTTCATTTTGTTGATCACTGTTTAGCGTGCCTTAAAGGAAAACAACACAAATCGTCTCATAAAACCAACCTGGTGAACACTAACAATACTTCATTGAAGTTACTTCACATGGATCTATTTGGACCAACTCATGTAATGAGTATGGGAAAGAAACAGTATTGTTTAGTGATCATTGATGACTTTTCACGATTCATATGGGTTTTCTTCTTACTTCATAAAAATGAGCCATCCCAAATCATACAAGAATTTATCACTAAAATTGAAAATCAACTCGATCTTAAGGTCAAAATAATAAGAAGTGATAATGGTACTGAATTCAAAAATGAAAAAATGAGTTCCTTTTGTGCAACCAAAGGCATTGCTCATCAATTCAGTGCAGTCATGGAAAAAGGATATCTACATGATGGTGCTTATCGATGTTTTGTGTCTCAATTTGAGCCAAAATATGTAAGTGAAGCTTTAAATGATGAGGCATGGGTTAGTTCTATGCAAGAAGAAGTCCTTCAATTCAAGAAGTTAGGAGTATGGACTCTTGTGGACAGACCAAAAGGTGCAAAGGTGATTGGCACTAAATGGTTTAGACAAGTCGAAGGCGTTGACTACAATGAAGTGTTTGCACCTATGGCAAGGATGGAAGCAATTCGTATCTTCTTAGCCTATGCATCCTACATGAAGATCAAAGTTTATCAATTGGATGTGAAAAGTGCATTCCTTCATGGTGAAATCCGTGAAACGATGTACGTCAGTCAACCCGAAGGATTTGAGAATCCTTATCATCGGGATAGAGTTTATAAACTGGATAAGGCTCTTTACGGGCTTCATCAAGCCCCTCGATCCTGGTATGAGAAACTCTCTACTCATCTGCTGAAACATGGTTTTCGCAGAGGGGTTATTGACTGCACGTTGTTCATCAAAGAAAAAGATGGTGATTTACTACTAGTATAGATATATGTGGATGACATAATCTTCGGTTCCAAAAATGAAGCATGGGGTAAAGAATTCGAATCCGTGATTAAACCTGAGTTCGAGATGAGTGCCATGGGAGAGATGAAGTTTTTTCTTGGGTTACAGGTGGATCAGACACCAAATGGAATCTTTCTGCATCAGTCCAAATATGTAGGAGATATCCTTAGTCGGTTCGACAAGGAGAATGCAATGATTGCTGGGACTCCACTTGCCACGAACCATGATGTGGCACCCGACGAAAATGGTAATCTGGTAGATGCCACTATGTACCGAGGAATGATCGGATCTCTGATGTACCTCACAGCCTCTCATCCTGATATTATGTACGTCACGTGTCTCTATTCCAGATATCAGGCTAAACCAAAAGTGAATCATCTAATTGGGGTAAAAAGGATCTTTCGTTAGTAGAAGGGTACTCTAACACTCGGGTTGTGGTATCCTCATGATGTTGACTTTGAGCTTACAGCGTATAGTGACTCGGACTATGGTGGTTGCAAATGAATTACAAGTCAACATCAGCGGGATGTCTGTTCTTTGGAAGACGCTTAGTCACCTGGCAGTGTAAGAAGCAGACATATGTTGCTCTATCAACATGTGAAGCTGAATATATTGCTACTGCAAGTTGCTGTTCACAAATCATTTGGATTAAACAGCAAATGCGAGACTACGGTTTGAAATTTTCTAACACCCCTATCTTTGTTGATAATTCTGCTGCAATGGCTCTCACTAAAAATCCGGTCCAACACCCAATCACTAAACACATCGGTATTAAATATCACTTTATATGTGACTGTTTTGAAAAACAATTAATCGATGTTGTTAAAATTAATATGGATTTTCAACGCGCCGACCTCTACACAAAATCTTTTGACAAACCTTGGTTTTTATATATTTTGGAGGTCAATGGCATGAAAAAGAAAAGTGTTGTTATTCCAGAAGAATCGAGTTCTTAGCCCGATAATTTTTTCTTATTTTTTAATTTTATTTTCCTGTCTTTCAAAATCCAAAAACACAAAAACATTTTCGGTTTCAGAATTTTAGGGGGAGAATAGTTTAGTTTCAGTATTTAATTACTTAAAAAAGGGGGCGGGCAGATAAGCTGAAAGCAAAGAAATCAAATCTGTGATATTGATTCGAAAATTATAGAAAATGATAGTACACAGGGAATTAATTGTTTGGGACATCAAAAGGATTTAAATGATCAAAATGCTATATTCAAATTACAAGTCTGAGAAGTCTAAGCAAAATAAAGGAAAAATGATAGTAAACTAGTCTTTTACTGAGGTAATATAGAGAAAGTAGGCCTAGGGGTTGCTAGTTTATTATATGATGTGTCGGTAGATTAAACACAATAGACGAGTAGACTTCATTGGTGAATCAAATTAAAACTAATTTGGCCAACTTGCTGTGGGTTTCATCTAATCCCTGGTTAACACAATCAACGCATTTTCAATAAGGGGTGATGAGCAAAATGAACGCCACAAATGTGTGCGAATGACCATAAAAATGAGCAAAGCATGTGAAAAAACTGTTAAGCGCAATCAAGCTAATGACTAACGTTGTTGGTGTGTTATGTGCAAAAGAAAAAAATGCTCTAACAAGAAGATAGGTTGTGTGCCTCTCTGCTGTGTAATGGCACCGACCTGAGGATAAACATAACTTAAATATTATAGAATTCATTGTTGTTTGCGCCTCTCTACTGTGCGATGGCACTGACCTGAGGTTTGGCATCTCTTTGAAAGCTCTTAGAATAGATTCTTCTTGTCAAATACCCGTAGACCACTAAAAAATCTGCTGAGGAATGTTGATTACCATATAAGTGTGGGATCCACAAATGCTTGTTGAAATAATAAAACCTAACTCATCACCAATGTGAGTCAAAAATTTGTGTATGGATTTAAGTGAACAAATATACTAACAATCATCGTGGTTGCAACTCTCGACAGTAAAAATTATTGTGTGCATCTTACAACTCTAGTATGATTTCCTGCAAGTGCTATTGACTCTCAGACAAATAAGAATCTAGTATCCAAGTACATATAAAAGGGTCCCAAATGATTATGATATACCTATATGATTCCATATGAATCTTTCTAGAATTTATAAAAATAATTTGAAGTTGTTCTGCTCAGGAGGAAAAATCAGTTAGATGATTTTTAAAATGTTTCAATCCACCTCAAACCAAAAACACAAAAATATGTCTTGTTTTGCTTTAATTCAAGTTATATTCTGTTTTCGTTTCTTCTTTGCGTCGATGTCGGACTATATAACTAGATGAACTCTGTGAATCACAAATTAAAAAGGTCACGTCTGAGGTGACCAATCGGCTCTTAATTAAAAGGATCACGTCTGAGGTGATCAAATGATTTTCTATTAAAAAGGTCATGTCTGAGATGATCATTGGTCATAATGTTATATATCAAAAGTTAAATTTTGAGTGTATGGAAATGTATGAAGTCAAACTCATAAGTATGAGCCAACCGCATGAATGAATCATAAGTATGAGCCAATCGCACGCTTGAACCATAAGTATGATCCAATCACACGATTGGACCATGAGTATGGGTCAACTATGCATTTGGATAACAATAATGAACCAATCGTATGGCTGGATGAAGGAGTCTGAGTCAGTCGCATGACTGAACCCTAGTCGCACGAATGAATCATGCGTATGGGTCGAGTCGCACGACTGAAACTTAAAACAGTATAAGAAGGGGGTCAGTCGATCGTATACCCTACGCGACTTCAAAAACTCTAAAAAAACCCGCCTAATACCGAGACACTCTGCCAAAATTTCTATTATTGTGATTACTCTTTGATAGTGATACTAATTTATATCCTATTCATATTCAGGTACTTTGAAACTGAAATCAGGTCAAATGAATGGATTAATCGAACCACAATGACCAAAATTGTTAAAATCAAGAACCGGGACCATACCCTAAAATAGACCACTTAAATGGACACAAACATTGATTTAAATGACACTAAGTGCTATTTCGAGTCCCTGTGAACCTAATGAATCTAAACACGAAGTGTAATGTAACGTTTTGACAAAGATTCAAATTTATGGTGTCGAACAATGCAAGATGCGAAAAGACACACATATGAACCTTAGTCGCACGATTGACCCAGGCGCATGATTCAATCTCACGAGTGAATCAATCGGTGACTCAGTCGCACGACTGACTCAACCGCATGGCATAGCATATGACTAAGTTCAGTCGCAAACTCAATCATACGACTGAACTCAGTCGTATGGTTCAATTGCACGATTGAACCAGTTGATCAAAATTAGCTAAAATTCAATTGTTATCTCTTACGAACAAATCTAATGTATATGTTTCTTGTGTTGCAGTAATATGGCTGAGAGATGGACAATGAGCACCAAGCACAACATTTGTGCTCATCTAGATTCTGCGTCTCGGAACGCTTCTAATTTCACTGGGATTATAGCCTTCTTGCATAGATCGAGGATCTACAAGGCCATCTCTACCCCATCCACACCATACCAATCGATTCAGTAGGCTTTCTGGGAAAATGCCACAGTTGACCTGTCGGTTGAGCCCCACAGTATCCGGAGCTCTATATTCAAACAAGATATTGAGAGAAGGGAAGGCGACCTGAGGAGAGTCTTGGATTTGGGTGAGGACGGAGCCTATCCAACCAAGCTACATCCCCTAACAGATCGGGGATGTTTTTTGAGGATTGAGTACGCCGATGACATCAATGCCGACGTACTGAACAAGAGCAACATGTGCCCCCAGTACAAGTATCTGGCACATGTGATCCTCAAGTGTATAACCTCTAGACATGGAGGATTTGATGAGATGTCTGAACAAATCCAAAATGCATACGTTGCACTGGTACTGAACCACCCATTCAGTTTCTCACACATGCTCCTCTCGTACTTGAAACAGAACATAGAGGCCAATGGCAAGGAAGGCTTCTGCATGTATCCAAGGTTCTTGCAAATGATCATAGACGAGAAGCTTCCTCTGCTGCCTAAGGAGAAGGACGATACAATGATATTAGAGGTCATGGATGACACCACACTGGGTAGGATGAAGGTGTATCGGGGGAAGCAGGTGAAGCCCCCGGTTAGGAGACTCTTTTGCCATCTAACCAACGAGGATTACGTGGCGCCCTCACGTAAGAAGTGGCATCATGATGACAGTGACTCAAATGTTGAGCCCATAGTGGTTCCTACTAACGAAGATGATGATGATGATGACGCCCATGATGATGGTCAAGGTGGTGGAGATGCTGGCCCCAGTCAATCACGAGGCACCAACACATCTACCATATCTCCACAACCTCCACACAGTACTTCATTTGCTCCTGGTGGATCTAAGCAGGGTGCTATCTACCAGGACTTCTTGGTAGATGAAGGGGATGAGTCTGATGATGAGCCTCTCACCAGGAGAATCGGGAGCCGGGTTGTGGCTACCGAGAAGGGGTAAGAGGCGGTTGGTGGACGCCAAGCTGGTACTAAGGGTGGTGACACTAATGTCATAGATCCGACATACACACCCGACCAGCCGATTAGCTCAGGGGGAGCCCCGATAGCCAAGGGTTCCAGGAGGAAGAGAATGGCCCAACCCCATGGCAAGAAGGGTAAGAAGCAGAGGATTACTTTGATCAGTTCTTCCACCACCACAACCACTGCCACCACCACTGTTCCCCACGCCACCACCATTGTTCCCCACACTAACATCACTACTGCCACCTCTACTGCCACTAACACTCCCACCACCACTCATACATTCACACCTACCTCACCCACAATACCCAAATCAGTTCCACCACAATCCACTTCCATTCCTACTCCCATCTACACCACATCCATCACTACACCCACTACTCCCCAAGCTGGCACATCCACCCATTTCCTACCTACACAGGGTTGTACTCTACGCACTATTGGGTTAGAGGAACAGTTGGCGAGCCTAAACTGACTGGTGCTCAAACTGCTAGCGATAGATGATCTGAGAGCCAACCAAACGAATCAGTTGATGGTGGTCAATACCACACAAGGCAAGCAGATAGCTCAGCTTACAGAGAAGAACGACGCTCGTGAGAGAGCTTTAGTTCGAGCTCACCATGCCTTGAAGACTCAAAATGAGCTTGTGATGGAAACTGTCAAGCAGATCGAGGGGTTAGAGAAAAAGAATAAAAAGCTTATGTTGAGGTTGATGATGATTCAACGGATGATGAATCGGAAGAAGATGATGATGACGAGAAAGCTAGAGGAAGTGGAAAGGGAAAAAGAGATGATGACGAGGAGGAGGACAATCAAGAAGGTGATGCATCTGCATCAGCCTCAAATCAAGCAGCAAAGGAGAGGTGCACCAAAAGAGCCTCATCCTCCGCACCTCCAGCTGAAGTGACACACGATCAAGGCAAAAATAAAGCTCCATAAACTGAGGATTATGATGTCGTTCCCTTTCAGCAAGTCAAGACTCAACTTACTATGATTCTTGATTTAAAAGGGATTGTGAGATGGTTTGTGAGCTACACTCCAGAGGAAGAAGAAATCATCCATGTCCTGACCGACGAGCAGCTCGCAGATATGTTTCAACTAAATCCAGATGAGCTTGTCAAAGATGCTCCGGAAGTAGATGTCTTGAGTAACGAGGAGCTATAAGGTGTGGATAAGATAGAGATTGAGGATGTCACGTCTGACTACTATCCTCAATACACTGACCCTGAGGGCAATGTTATCCTCGACTTGGGTGAAACATTTGGTAGTGATACTTTTGACAAGCTTGATGAGATAGAGAAAGAGAAAGAAAAGGATGAAAGTAAAGCCCAAGCTACAGATGCTAATGTTGAGCTAAAGAAGGCTGAATGCCTACACCAAACTTTACTGAGTAAAGAGACATTAGAAAATGTGAGGCAAGATCATCAATTGGGCCTATTTTGAAGATATGGATGTATATGCTATTAAACGAGAGAAGGGGATTGAGTACTTCAGATATTCACATGATCTGAAGACTCTTCCTGGTTATAAGCTATACAGATTGGTCTGTTTAGATCTTTTATATGCCAACTGAGGAAGATGTCAAGATGATTTGAGACATCAGTGAAGAAAGAATACCATACCAGATGGGTAAACTTTAGACCTCAACAACCTAAGAGGTTCATTCATAAGCCTAAAGTTTATCCTATATCTGGAAGGCCTAAGGTGGTGTTGAAGTGGAGTCCCCCATGCACAATGTCTAAGATTCCTTTATGGGAGATGCCTTAGGACTTCACTCCACACTTCAAATGGTGGCATTACGACTGGAGGACAGGGGAAGCGGTCATAGTTTTGAACAAAGAAGGTAAGATCGAGACTATTAGGGTATTTGACCCAATGTGGCTTACAAACTTGTCTTCTGAGGATGTTTACACTCTATACAAGTGGCCACTGTTCTATGACACGCAAGATATTGTACAAGCTCTACTACAATTCCAATATGTTATACGGCTCTGCTTCGCGTTTGAGATCCACACGGGAGTCACCAAAGAAATGAAGTACAAGAAATTCCAAGAGCATGTGAAGAATGTTAGAAAATAGGGTAAACTAGGTCCAAGGGAGAGTTTGTTGATACATCATGTTCCTAGTTTATGTTCTTAAATGTAAAAGTCTTTCCTTTCTTGCACATATGTAATGTGACCACTTAATGAAATATGATATGCATCTTGATGTTTATTTGCCTTTGAGTATTTCATATTATTATTATATTTAGTATAATTCATATGTATGAATTCATATATAGGTTTGAGGTTGTTGTATATAGTTCTAAGTCAATAATGATTGAGAAATGTGTTCAACTTAGTCGGGTGGTTATTTATGCTAATGGACCGTACTTATGGACCATACGCACGAATGAATCATACTTATGGACTAGTCGCACGACTAAACAAGATGACTAGATCAGTCGTATGACTGGGACATAAGGTTGATTCAGTCGCATGACTAAACCTTCAGTCGTGCGTATGAATCAACCGCATGAGTCAGTTAGCATGGTTCAGTCGTACGAATGAAACTGAAAACCTATAAATACCACATAATTCGTGGAAAAACGGGAGACTTCGAATATTCACAAACCCTAGCCGTCGAAAGCGCTGTAAGCAGCCTATCCAACTTCATAGTTCGTTCCTGATCGATTTGTACTCAATTCTTAATGTTTGTTTCATCGTTAGATTGATCAGGTTGCTGTTCTCACTGATTAGATCGCCTATCAAATAGGATTCCGCACTATTTGATCTGGTCTCACGCGGAATCCGTTAGTACTCCGTACAAAAACAGCCCTAACACCAACTATGTGTGCAGGCTGGATAAAGCTCTATATGGGCTGCACCAAGCACCTAGGCTGTGGTATGTGTCCTTGTCTTGATTTTTCCTAAAGAATGGATACACTAGAGGTACCATTGATAAGACTCTCTTCATAAGGAAGTCTGGGATAGACATTTTGCTCGTCCAAGTTTATGTTGATGATATCATATATGGTTCCTCAAATGACCAAATGTGTAAAGACTTTGAGAGCATCATGATGAAGAAGTTTGAGATGAGCACCATGGGAAAAATGGACTTTTTCCTTAGAATTCAGGTGAAGAAAATGAAGGAAGGGTTCTTTATCAATCAATCTAAGTATGTCAATGACATTCTAGAAAGATATGATTTAAAGGATTGTAAGCTTGCCAAAACACCTATACCCAGAAACCATAATCTCTGTCATGACTCTAAGGGGGAGGATACTGATCAACATTTGTATAGGGAAATAATTGGTTTTCTGATGTATCTCACATCAAGTAGACCTGATATTATGTTTGCAACATGCATTTGTGCATGATATCAGGCTGCTCCAAAGGTGTCTCACCTAGTTGCTGCCAAGAGAATACTCAGATACCTCAGGAGCACCTAAATTAGGTCTCTAGTATCCAAGGAAGAACAATCTCTATGGTTACTTAAATAGTGACTATAGTGGTTGCAACATCAACAAGAAATTCACATCAGGAGGATGTCAATTTTTTGGTGGAAGGATCATCTCATGGCAATGCAAGAAGCAATCCTGCGTTTCAACATCTACTGTTAATGTTGAATACATTGTTGTTGCAAGTTTTTGTGCTTAGCTATTATGGATTCAGAATCAGATGCTTGACTATGGATTCAACTTCATGAGCACTCCTATCTACATTGTCAACAACAGTGCTTATCTATAACTGAAAACCCAGTGAAGCACTCCAAGACAAAGAACACTGATATCAGGTACTATTTCATTAGAGATATTCATGAGAAAAATCTGATCAAACTAATCAAAGTTGACTCAAATGAACAATGTGCTGATTTGTTCACCAAAGCCTTTGATGAACAAATATTTAAGTATCTCATTACAACTTAAAATGTGTAATGTCTCTTGTCAAAACAATCTAAGCCCTGTTACAAAAGGTTTTCTCTGAAATTTTTCTAAGTATAGATTTTTCTTAGAAAGAAGTGATTGATTGTATATTTCACATATCTTCCGAAGTTAAATTTTTCTAAGGGAAATCTTCTTCTCAGAAGAGTTTTTAGTCTCGAAAGAAGTGATTGATTGTATATCAGATCTACTTCCGAAGCATATAAAACTCTCCATTTGAAAATCACATTTTACTTCCAGAAGTAAGAAATTTACGTTTGGAATGAATTTTGGCTTCAAAAGAAGATTACCTTCGGAAATCCTTTTTACTCGAATGAAGACCTTACTATGTAACGTAAATCTTTGGGCCCTACTCTGTAAAAGGTAAAGATTTTATTGATAATGTCGGAATCTTTTAAATGGTTTTTAATCTTACCGCCCCTATCACATCTTACCCCATCCATCTTTTCACCTTATCCAACCCCCAAAACCACCATTTCACAGATTTACATAAACCCGAATCATCATTTTAATCTTTTTATCAAATTTACTGCCCACAAGGTTCCTTCACCTCCAAGTTACCCCTTAGCACAACCAAGTCACATTCTTGGATTCATCCATGGATGCTGAATTCTCTGATATTATCTTCTTTCTCACCCAATCTACCTATTACACCACTTTGATTGTTAACCCTACCGTTTACTCAAATCATATGGCTGAATTCTGGAGTAACAATTAGATTGAAACCCTAAATGGGGTTAGGGTAATATGGTCAAGCATTTGTGGCTAGGAGTTGATCATTTTTGAACAACTCATCCAGGAGCATCAGGAGCTTCACGATGAAGGTGCTCCTACTGAATTTCCGAAGTTAGACCTAGACAACACATATACCAAAATGGGATATGGTGGAGATGTAGGGGTGTCCATGGTCGGTTTAGTTTGGTTTTGGCCTAAAACTGAAACAAAAAACCGATATTTTGGTTTCTATGTTCTTAAAACCGTTCGGTTAAGGTTTTTTTGGTTTTTGGTATTCGGTTTTAACTTCGATTTTAGTTCGGTTTTTGGTTTTTTTCGGTTTTAC
This sequence comes from Flaveria bidentis, assembly GCA_018326385.1. Taxonomy (NCBI): domain Eukaryota; kingdom Viridiplantae; phylum Streptophyta; class Magnoliopsida; order Asterales; family Asteraceae; genus Flaveria; species Flaveria bidentis. The sequence goes on along the minus strand of BJCM01067182.1, from coordinate 5,853 downwards.
CATTTGTGCTTCAAGGCTTAGAAAAAAATTGTTTTAAAGTAATAAATTTAAGCTAAAAACTTTGGCCTTATATTATTTTGTTGATCTCTAAATATAATCTATATTTTTTTATAATTTAGTTGACATTAAAATTAAATTCAATTCATAAAATATAAGAAGAATATATATTTAATAAAACATTTTAATCTATCAATTCAAATAAAAAATAAATATTATTATTGAAACCTAAATATTTAATCTCTTTTAGATAACACAACTTAAATAAGTAACTAATAGGCTAATAATTTTTATAAGTATATGATTACACCTCTAAATTTACAAGTTTGATTATATGGTTTCGGTTCGGTTTTCGTTACAACCAAAACAAAATCTGAACCGAAAAATTTGGTTTTTATACAATTATCAAACCAAACCGTCGGTTTTCTAGCGGTTTCGGTTTTATCGGTTCGGTTACGTCGGTTATTTTGGTTACGGTTCGGTTATTTTAGTTTTTTGCTCACCCATACTACCTATTACACCGCTCTGACTGTTAACCTTACCGTTTACTCAAATCATATGGCTGAATTCTGGAGCAATGGTCAGATTGAAACCCTAAATGGGGTTAGGGTAACCAGGTCGAGCATTTGTGGCCAGGAGTTGATCATTTCTGAACAACTCATCTGGTAGCATGTGGAGCTTCACGATAAAGGTCCTCCTGCTAAATTTCCCAAGTCAGACCTAGATGACACATATTCCCAAATGGGATATGGTGGAGATGTGAGCATGTCTACTGTTTACAAATTCAATTTCTCATACAACCAGAAGTTCTTGCTCCATGTTGTTTTCCACTGTTTGTCTAATAAGTCTAAGGATGGGATCAAATCCCATATGAACTAGGATGCCTAGTTCATGGGTTGGTGAAAAGCCTCTGCTTCAATTACTCAAGGTTTGTGCTGACTAACCTTATGGGGAACCTCTAGAGGGACATATTTTTCATGTATCCCAGGTTCCTTTAACACATTATCAACTGTGAGTTGGACCAAAGTCTGCTTGTTTGCGCAACTGTTCTACCAGTTCTTTAAATGAGGCCGATCATCTTCAAAGTCTTAAAGAGAATGTCCACCAACTACACTGGAAGACACATTGATCTTTTTCCAGGTATGATTGAGCCAATGGCTCCAGGTGGCATCCGTGTTAACCCCATAGGTGATGAACCCACATCAGCAACTACTATCACTTTACCAACTCTACCTTCTCACCACATCAAATATACATACCAGAGACGCCCCAAACAAACCCTTGTTCAATGTACTCTAATTGAGCAAGCCCCTCCTTTTCTATCCAAAAAGGCTAAAATAGAGTCATGAGCTCCCACTCAATCTGAGGTCCCACCATCCTTTACCATTGACCTCAATAAGGGATTTGAGCTTACTTAGTATCAATTTCATAAGCCCGAAACCCAAGATGAAAGCCTTGAGGGTGAGTCTCTATACTCCCTTGAGCAGCCACAAAGGGACAACCCCACTAAAGGCTCAATGCCAATAGACATTGACCAAAGTCCCGGGTCATTAGGTTTAACTTCCATATCCTTTACTGACCTACTGATAACAACTGATAAGGAGATTAAGTCTCTTCATGGCAATGAAGTTGATCCCCAATACCCTCTTCTGGACCAACAGATCCTAGAGGGACCTTTTATCTCTATACCCTCTTCTGGACCACTGATGTGGAGGGGACTCATGTAGATTCAGCTACCACTACTGAAGGAGCCTTATTGGATCCTCAGGGTAGTGGTAACATTTTTGAGTCTGAATCTACGACAACTGTTCCCTTTGATGCCTCTGAAAGAGACATCATTAGGCGAGGGAAACTAGGGTGCCAAGAAACCATATCTGGTGGTGAGGATGAATATACAAGGTATATTATCTCATCTCCCTGTGATTCTTCAAAAGAAGATGAGGGAAGTATGAAACTCACCATTAAAGACCTACTTTTTAAAGTCTTAAATCTTGAATCAAAGGTTGACTTTAGAGGATAGGTCCACCACTCTGCAATTTGAGATTGAAAATCTCAAGGCTAAACTAGCTGAGAAATAGATTGAGAGATCTGTCATGCATGTACCTATTTAGGTCTCATTGATCTCTTCCTCTAGCTCATCTAGCTCTCAAGATGATGCTACCAAAAAGGGGGAGAGTGTTAGAGACAAACATATATGGAACCTCAAAGCCTTGCTTTAACGTTTTTAACTTCAAGATACCCGGCTCCCAAAGCAATAGTTTTCCCTGAGCCTCCTCAAATTGTCTTGCAAATGGACCCAAGGATGCTCAGAGATCTCAATAGGATCTTCTCCAAGTTCTTAATGGGATCTTCCTTAGATCAGCCTAGTCCTGATGTGGCTATGATGTACTTTGGAGCTAAAGAGCTTCAAAGGATAAATGCACCTTCTACCACTGTGGAAGAAATTGGTCAACCTAAGGCCCAAATGGAACCTGAGATTGATTTCAAAGGGAAAATGAGGACTAATGGCCAAGCAATTGAAAAAATTAGGACAAATAGTGCATTCCCTCAGACTTCCGAAGATGAAGTAAAAGCCTCAGAAGAACATCCTCAATCCTCCGAAGCTGAGTGGAAGCCGGGAAGGTCTATTCTCCTTTTCCGATGATCTAATTATCACAGATGCAATTCTAGAGCTGGCATCTAAGGTGAATAGTGAGGACTTTCTCAACCGATCCCTAGCTCAAACAACTCCACTATAAAAAGCTCCAACCACCATCTCTCAGCCTGAAACTTCCATCCAAGAACCCAAAGGTCTAGCACTTCCGAAGATGTCAAGGGAAAGAGGAAGATGACCGAGGAAGAGCTTCGAGAGGAAGCAAGGTTAGAAAAAGTTAAGAAGAAAGGTGGAATCCCAATTGGGAAGTTGCTAGCTGCAAGTAGCAAAGCAGCTGCAGCCAACCAGGAGGCTATCAAAAACAAAAAGAGGGTGGAGATCATTGACAGCCTTATCAAGCTTGGAGCTGTTAGTGAAGATGTGCTCCTACAACCACTAGAGGAGTTAACTAAGCTGGAAAAGGTAACCCTGCTGCTGATTGAAGAAAGGGAAGAAACAACAAGGTTGGCCTTAGAGGAGGAAAGAGAGAGGAAGAAAAGGGAAGTTGATCTGTAGCTTATGAGGGAAAGGATAACTTTCCTAACCTCTAGGGATTTCTCTCTAGAAGAACTTTCTCCCCATGATAATGATACGATCTTATGGCTCTTCAACAAAGAGCAAGATTAATTGGAGAAAGAGAGAAAGAAATATGCAAAATAAAAACTGAGGGAGAATGTCATACCCCAACCTTAACGACGCAATCGTCGAGATATGAGGGTTAACATTGTTCATAGCCACATAACTCTACCATTAAATGTAAATATTATTATCATAAGTTTTAAAATAAAAATTACAATCAATAAGTCTCAATCAAAACAAAACATAACATAAGTTCAACATCCAAGATAATTTATTAAATTTTTCCTAGGTCCAAATCCTAGGTATGAGCATGCTTCAAAGAGATCATAAAACTTGGGCGTTTCCTGAAATATGTTAAAAAGTAAAGGGTCAACTATGAAAGTTGGTGAGTTTCCATGGATTATGCATACATAGATATATAAAAAGATTTGTTGATACATATATGTACCTAGTTTATATGCTTAGTGTAAAAGTTTGTCATGACTTACACATATGTAATGAATGAGTTGAATGAAATATAATATGTGGTTGATGCTTATAATGTTTAATATTTCATAGTATTATTGTGTGTTAAAGTATAATGAACTTACTATATAGGTTTGAGGTTGTTGTGCATAGTTCTTAGTCAATAATGATTGAGAAATGTGTTCAAACTTAGTCGTATGAGTTTTCATGCGAATGGACCATGCTAATAGACCATACGCATGAATATCTCATGCTAATGGATTGGTCGTACGACTGAACTAGGAGACTTGATCAGTCACACGATTGAGAATTAAGATTGACTCAGTCGCATGACTGAACATTCAGCCATGCGTATGGGTCAATCGCATGTTTCAGTCGCACGACTAAACCATACTAATGGTTCAGTCGTACGATTGGAAACCCATAACCTATAAATACTACCTAATTCATGAAAAACATAAGATTTTGGAGACTTTTGACATATATTCATAACCTAGCCGTCCAGAGCGTCCAGAAACCCTATTCCAAGTTCATAGTTTGCATCTGATCATCTTCTACTCATTCTTAACGTTTCTTTAATCGTTAGATTGATCGGGATTGCGTTCTCACTGATTGAATCGCCAATCAAATAGGATTCTGCACTATTTGATCCGGTTTCACGCATAATCAGTTAGTACTTCGTATGTACACGGTCCTAACAAGTGGTATCAGAGCTTTGACTCTTGATTTTGCGTATGATTCGATTAGTTTCAGTGTAAGAATCACGCTTTTCGTTCAAAAGAGTCATTCTTTTGAGTCAAAAAGTGTTTTCGACGTCTCCAGGTCTCAAAGTTTACGTTTTTCGGCATATGACATATTAGGGTTCTTAAAAAATCGTGTTTTTGTGTCAAAGTGTCAAAAACCTTCGATTTTGCAAAAACAGCAGCCTTCAGTCGCACAATTGGCTCAATCGCACACCCCATTCGCACGATTGAACTCAGTCGCTCACTCATTCGTACGACTGAACAACCCCATTCACTTGTCTCCAATCGCACACTCCATACGTACGACTGAATCCAATCACACGATTGAATTCATTCGTACACTTCAATCGCATACCTCATCTGCACGACTGAGTCATCCACATTTGTCCAATCGCACGATTGACTCATCCGCATTTGTCCAATCGCACGATTGACTCATCTGCATTTGTCCATTCGCACGAGTGAACCAGTTGTGTTCTAAAGCTCAAAGTTTAAAGCGATGGAAGATCAGTTCTCTGCTTTTACAGCTGGAAGGGACTCTCGCATCTAGAACCTTCTGCTTCTGGAAAATGAAATTGGGAATCACAATAAACCACCTAAACTTATAATGTTAGATGATTACCCACAATGGAAACAGAGGTTCATGATCTATCTGAATGGAGTTGATCCCAATCTTTGGGAATCCATTGAGATAGGTTATAGTTGCTAGTCAGAGCTTATGGTATTAAGCTAACTTTAGGAGGTATAACTGACAGCCAGAAAGCTAAGTACAATGCTGAAAAGAAGGTGTATGCCCTATTGACTCAGTCAATACCAAATGATATTTTTCATCAGTTTTCTGAGAACAAACAGGCGAAAAGCTATGGGAAGCTTTAGAGAAAAGATATGATGGGAATGCAATGTTGAAGGCATTGAAGGCAAAGGCTCTCAAGAAGGAGTTTGATAACTTCTCCTCAATCGGGAAAGAAAGCTTGGATGATATTATCGACCAATTCTACCATCTGATGAGTGAGCTGCACACTCATGGGGTAACCACGTCTATGGAAGATAAAGTGACAAGCTTTGCTGATGGTTTACCGGAGAAATAGGACTCGTTTGTGTCTAACCTGAGACAGAAAAATATACTTGCTAAATTAGACATAAATGACTTCATCCTGAAATAAAGGGAGGAGGAACTGAGGATGAAGTACAGGTCATAGAAAGGATCCTACGACGAAAATCCTTCACTTTATAACTCATCTCCCACTCCAACCAGTTCAGGAGCACCACTTCAAACTGCCTTTGTGTCTAGTTCAGCCGCTCCTTCCCAAAGCACTGCTTCAGGCTCAGAAACGTCAGGGTCATCCTGCACCCAATATATAGTGCCGTAAGCAAATGCTACTAAGTTGAAGACCGAGAATCTCGGTAATATCACTGTGGAAGTTGCAAAGGAGCACA